>PVKN010044835.1:0-10032 GCA_004027915.1 Capromys pilorides
GAAGAGAAGAGAAGAGAAGAGAAGAGAAGAGAATGGGCCTTAGCTGTGAACCAGTGCTGACCCAGAGCAGCCTCTGTAGAAAGCCGTGGGGATGGGTCCCAGAGGTTCTGCTGGAAGATTTCAGGAAAAGCAGTGGAGAAGGACACGGGGGACGACGGCCTAGACCGCTTGAGGGAGAAGAGGGGAGCGGCGGCTCTAGGTGTCTCCCTTTCTACACTCAGGGCCACCCGCTCTGAGTCCCACACCGTGCAGCGCTCTCGCCTGGGCACAGAGAGGGTCCCAGAGTTCTGCCCTGAGACACAGAGAGAGACTGCACGAGACGGAGCCGTAGAGAGAAAAGAGGAGAGACACAGAATGGGGAGGAGGGAGGACGAGACTCAGAGAGGAGAGTACAGAAGATCCGAGAGAGAGGGAGGAGGCGAGCTTCGGAAAGGGATCCCAGGGGCGGAGGGACGGGGCGTGGAGAGGGATGGGACGGGCCCAGCCCGGGCGGTCTGGGGTCCCGGGACAGTGGAAGAAGGCCCTCCCGGCGGGGGATCCGGACGGCGGCTGCGCGGCGGCGCTGCGTCTCGGTCCCGTCGACCCGCTCTCCCTTTCCCGCTGGTCGCAGATGCTGAAGCCGCTAGTGGAGAAGCGGCGCCGGGACCGCATCAACCGCAGCCTGGAGGAGCTACGGCTGCTGCTGCTGGAGCGGACCCGGGACCAGGTCAGTCCCTCCGCTAGATCCGGCCCTCCGAGGGTCCGACGCCCCGGGCCGGGGCTTCCCACCGGGGAGGGACATAGTCTGCTGGGGCGAGCGTGGCTCCAAGGTATCCCTGACCCGAACCTGGTCCTTAGGGTCTCATTTCTGACCCCCCCAGTTCTCAGAACGCCGGGTCTGTAAGTTTCCCGTCTGGTTCTGCAGATTTCGCCCCCGGGGTGGGTCGTTCACCCCGGGTCTCTCTAAAGGCCCCCTTCCCCTCCCTGACAGCTCAGTTCAGCCCGTCCGGCAGGTGGTTTTCACACCCTGGGGAGCCCTTTCCACCCCCTCCGCACACGCGGGGTGCTGCTGGGCGCAGGCCCTCGGCTGGGACAGTGTCGTCTCGGGGCGGGGGGGGGGGCACAGGACCTTTCGGGGTCAACTCGCTTCGTATCCGGTCGCGCGTTCTGGGGCCACCGCCAGCTCCCGTATCTGCCCCTCCCTTCTTCTCCCTGCCACTTTCCCCCTCTCTCCCCACCCCTTTCTGTCTCTGCGCCCTCCCCTCCGTCTGTAGAACCTCCGGAACCCGAAGTTGGAGAAAGCGGAGATACTGGAGTTCGCCGTGGGCTACTTGAGGGAGCGGAGCCGGGTGGAGCCCCCGGGTACAGAGCGGGGGAGGGGCAGCGGAGGTGGGGGGACCCCGAGGCTCGGCCGGGAAAGCGGGGCAGCCCTGCGGTGGACGGTGGGCTTGGGGAGTGGCAGGCTCTGCCACTAGGCCAGGTTAATAATGCCCGCGCGTGTCTGTCTGTGTCTCTCTCATGTTTTTCTCTCTGTCCATCCTCTGGCCTCCCGCCTCTGTGCGCCCGTCCGCCCCGGGTATCTCCGCGCCCACCCCCCCTGCCCTCCTCCCTGCTGGGTCCCTCCCCTCCCCTCCCTGGCCTGCTGGGTCCCTGCCCTGCCCTGCCCGTCCGTCTTCCCGCCGGCCGCCTCCGCCGCCGCCGCCGCGGCTCCAGGGGTTCCCCGGTTCCCAGCCCAGGACGCCGAGGCGCTCGCCAGCTGCTACCTGTCCGGCTTTCGCGAGTGCTTGCTCCGCCTGGCGGCCTTCGCGCACGACGCCAGCCCGGCCGCCCGCGCCCAGCTCTTCTCCGCGCTGCACGGCTACCTGCGCCCCAAGCCGCCTCGGCCGGAGCCCATAGATCCGAGGCCCCCAGTGTCGCGTCCGCCGCTGGACCCCGCTGCACCGGCCCTTGGCCCTGCGCTGCACCAGGGCCCCCCTAGTCCGCGCTGCGCGTGGTCCCCATCCCTCTGCTCCCCTAGCGCCTGGGATTCTGGCGCGCCGGCGCCTCTCACCGGACTGCTGCCGCCGCCGCCGCCGCCGTACAGACAAGACGGGGCGCCCAAGGCCCCGCCGTTCCCGCCACCCGCTTTCTGGAGACCTTGGCCCTGAGTGCTGGGGGGCTGGGGGCGGGAGTGGGGGCTGGGAGCGGGGTAGAGACTCCAGCCCGAGGGCAGCAGAGGGATCCGGGCGTCCGGGCGAGGTGTCGGGGAGGGCAGCGGGACGCCGGGGCTCAGCGCGTGGGTGAGATGTGGTCTATATTAGAGTATCTATATAAATATATATTTCCTGACTTCTATCCTTTTTCCCCGACTCCCTCCACCCTGCGCCTAGGATTGTACCCTCTGCCCCAGTTCAGTCCGAGGCCTTTCCCAAGTCCCTAGTGCATGGAATAAACTGCTTATTAAATCCCCGTGTGTCCCGGAGCCAGGGGCCTGCCTTTATCTCGGCGTCCACGCCCACTTTCTTTTCTTTCTGTCTCCTACCCCTAGTCCTGCTCTGCATGGCCCAAGTCCCGGGCAGACAGGTAAGTAGAGAGCAGTGCGGAGACTAAGGTTAGGTCTGAAACCAAGTGGGAAACAGAGATAGGGTAGGGGAAAAGGGGCGGGCCTTTAAGAAAAGCCAGATAAAAAAGAAAGAAAAAAAAAAAACTCAAATAAAACCGACTCTGGTGGGATTCGAACCCACAACCTTTGAATCGCTTATTATTCGTTACTAGAAGTCCAATGCGCTATCCATTGCGCCACAGAGCCACCTGGCGGGTGGCAGCGTCTTACAGCTTACGGGTAGTAGCATGATGAAGGCGCAGACTAAGGATGTGTGTGCACGTGGAAATTGGGCTGGGTGTGCCAGGAACACGAGGCTAAACTCTGAGGCCAGTTGGGGGGAGGGGGTGGAGGGAAGGGGTGAGAGAGAAACGGCGCAAAGCATGTGGGCCAGGTGGGAGTTAGGGAGCACGAGCGTGCAAGAAACAGCGAGGGAGAACAAATTCGCAAGGGCGAGTGAGTGAGCGTGCAAAACCCCGGCTGCCCGCTTGGGGGAGTGCCTCACACCCACAGCACTCTTCGATGCGGCCACGGCAAATAAACTTGTTTTGTTGTGAATTTCTGTGTGTCTGCTTTCTGCGGCTCATCTTTTCTTGGTACGTGGTCCAAGATTCCCAAGTCCTAACTTGAAAAACGCGGAAAGGAAAGTCAATTTAATAATTTTTGCCTCAACTGCTGCCTTCTACTCTCTTAGGAGGATTACGGGGCCCTTTTGCTTTCACGCAGGTAGCGTGGCCGAGCGGTCTAAGGCGCTGGATTTAGGCTCCAGTCTCTTCGGAGGCGTGGGTTCGAATCCCACCGCTGCCAGGCCAGAGTTTTCCTCCTACTTTTTTTTTCCTTTTTATGAGGACCCTAGGAGTAAGTTCACTGTCCACTTTCTCTTTGTTTCCAGACGGAACACTGTGAGGTTTAGGTCCGTATCCCAAACCAAGATGTGATGGAAACTACCCGAATAATCGTTATTGCTTTGTAACTGACCTCCCTTTTAACACATTCAAATATAACATAACATTCTTATCTCACAATTAGTACAAATACAATATATTATAATGATTTTCTGTATTTTTCTCCTCAGTGTGCTGTAGCGATTTCAGTTACCTAGGGTGAGACAAGAACAAGTTTGGACCTTGTTTTTGGTTTGAGACCCTTTCCATTGAAGAAGATCCTACATATAACACAACAAATAATGTATAGGACTAACTCAAAAGTTAAGGTTCCACCGAGATTTGAACTCGGATCGCTGGATTCAGAGTCCAGAGTGCTAACCATTACACCATGGAACCTCCTCTTTGCACTCAGTCCTGAAACGTATACATTACTTGACTTTCTAGTTTGCCTGTCTCCCTGACACCCTTAGCCAAAACAGCCAAAATAATTATTGTGCCAAATAAAGCAGACACCACTCCTGAGCACCTGAAATTTGAATCATCATAGACTGTCAGCTGCTGAGACTGAAGGCTTATGGAAAAGATACTATTTATTACTATTTTAAAATTATTGATTGCAAGGTAAAATTTTGGGATATTTCGTTAACTATATTGTTAAAATTAATATTTAAAGCAATCAGACTCAGCAGGGGAGAGTGGAACTACGGGTTGTTAAAGGCTGGAGGGCGGGATGGGTGTGTTGATGATCAGTGTCAGAAGGTACAAAAGCTTTCAAGTGGATTGGAGAAATAATTTTCCAATGTTTATTACACATCATAGTGACTATAGTTAAGAATTATGGATGATATATTTCAAAACTGCAGAGAGTGCATTTCAAATGTTCCCTCCACAAATAAATTTTTGAGGTGATCGATGTTAATTGGTTTGGCTAGTTTGCATGTAGATATAACTTTGTGCAATATAAACATATACAATAAAAATTTGTCAGGTTACAATAAAAATGTTAATGAACTACGATCAGTTGTCAAAAAAAGCATACACCCGAACAGGGACTTGAACCCTGGACCCTCAGATTAAAAGTCTGATGCTCTACCGACTGAGCTATCCGGGCTCTTCCATAACTGCTCTTCTCTTACCTAAATGAATTCTCCACAAAACCTGCAAACAAGTATACGTCAACACAAAGACCGCAGACCGGAGGACGCAAGACTAATCCCGAAACGTCTGATCGTATTTTCCCCGCCTCCTGCCTCATTCCCCCGCGAACGCCGGGATCGGGAGCTGGCACTGAGGCTGGTTTAGTAGTCTGCGGTTTGGGCACTGGCCGCGCGGGGCCGCTGCGCACTGCGGTCTTCCCACGCTGGGAGCTTGCTCCCGGGCCGTGACCCAAATCTCGGATCTCCGATCTCTATGGGAGGGAACCCGGGTGCCCTCCCATAGAACTGCGGGCTGAGGGACGACTTAGAACGCAAAGAATGCTCCGCGAGGTCTCCACAGGCTTTGCACCAAGGACTCCGCTCTGTCTCCTGAGCGGTCGGGTGTGCCAAGGGAGGGGGACAGATCCGGAGCGCGGGGAGGGGACGCGCGTGTGGGGCGGCGGGAGAGCTGCTCCCACCCCTCCTGTCGTAGGCTGAGGTGTGTGCGCGACTCACCGGCACGTGGCTGCGGTCACCTGCGACGTACGACTGAGTGCGGCTCGGGAGTGCTTGGTGAGTCACACCTGGGTGACTCACAGGTAGGACAGTTCCGACGGGAGACAGGAGAGAGGGTCTCGGGAACAAGTGGGGAGCGGGTGGCCAAGGGCCCTAGAATGGCAGTCAGTGCCTGACGAGGCAGGAGGCGGCGTCCCAGGGATACAGGCATCCCTTCCTCCCTGCTTGCTTTTCAGTGTTTTGCTCCTCCCTCCCCAGTGGACCCAGACTTCTGATATTTATCTAGTTAGTCAGCCAGAGAGACCGGCTGTGCCGGAGGCACACAAACAAGTGTCGGGGCGCAAGCCTGGGTGGGTGGGGAGAGTGAGCCAGAGCAGCCCTCCCGCAGCTTCGGAGAGAGACAGCTCGGAAGCACCCCGGGGACAGCTGGCCCTGCCTCAGTCCTACCTTCCGCAGCCCCCTCGCACCCCCCCAGCAGCCCATCCTGTCCGGGCGGCTCACCTGCTCCAGGCCAGCGTTGCTGGGCACCCGTCCTCCCCCATCATGGCAGTGTACCGCCTTTGTGTGAGCACTGGTTCCTACCTGAAGGCTGGCACGATGGACAACATCTCTGCCACACTGGTGGGCACGTGTGGAGAGAGCCCCAAGCAGCGGCTGGATCGAGTGGGCAGAGACTTCGCCCCGGGATCGGTGAGTGTGAAGGAGAGGTGGGAGAGAAGAGTTCTAGGAGATCCTGAGGGAGAGACGGAGCTTTCCAGTCTGACTCAGTCAAATCCTGCTCAGCTAGGAGTTGCTCACATTGGCCTGGTTATCATTCTTTTTGGGTTCTCTGCCTTTTCTGGGACAACAAACCCAACCCAGGAGAGGCTAAAGAGGAAGGAGTACTGGGCAGGGGTCCGGACTTCCTGGCTCCTCCCATAATTGACAGGGGCTTGAGCCAGCCCCTTTCCTTTCCAGTCTGGGTTTCCTCTTCTCTGGAGGGGACCGCAAAAAACAAAGCAAAACAAGACAAAAAACAAAACAAAAACCAACTCCTCTTCTCTGGAGGGGATCTGCCTGCCTTATAATGCAGCTGTTTGTTGGTGGCTACACCAGGTTGCCCCGCTGGCCAAGGTGACTAGGGAAATCCAGGGACACTCCGCTCACACACCACCAGGGATCCTGCTTCCTCCTGGATGGAGGCCTGTCTTTTTCTCATTCATACAGAAATACTACGTGGGTCAGCATAGACAGCGGAGTCCTGCACCTTGCACGGGGTGAGGATGACCTTAACATCTCTGGGCCTCTCACTCGCTTGCTCCGTTGCTTACCTCAGGTGCAGAAGTACAAGGTGCGCTGCTCAGCGGAGCTGGGTGAGCTCTTGCTGCTGCGTCTACACAAGGAGCGCTTCGCATTCTTCCGAAAAGACTCCTGGTACTGCAGCTGCATCACTGTCACTGCCCCAGATGGCACTGTCATCCCCTTTCCCTGCTATCAGTGGATTGAGGGCTTCTGCATCGTGGAACTGCGTCCAGGAACAGGTGGGCCAGAGCAGAGGGCTGCTCTGTACCGTGCAAGTCTTTTGAAATTCATCGGGGTGTCCCAAAGTCCACAGTATGGAGAATAGGGTTGGTTCCTGGATAGATACATTATGAAAATTTGCCATTAAAGCTCTGAAATGTAGGGACTTTGGGGGTAGTATCTACTCCTCCAGAGGCACACACAAATATGCATACTTGCATGCTCGTATAAACATACACGCACACAGGCCACGTGCAGTCTGCTTTCCACAGACTTCCCCAGAGAATTCCTCTTGTGTCCAGGGAGAAATTAACTTGCGAGCTAATTACACCTCAGTAGGATTCCTCGGTGTTTAGGGAATTTAGCTGGAGCTGTCCTGTCCCTTCTTTCTGGCTTTCCTTCCATACCCATAGATGAAGTCCCTTGGAGGATGCATTAGGTTCCTTTGTTGAACTTGTGGAGAATTTTCTAGGATGCTGGGCTCCAATGTCTCCTGGATCTCACTCTGTCTGGCCAGTGGAGGCAACATTGGGGCTGTTCTGTGCACTGAGATGAGTTTCAGGGATGAGATACGGACATTCTAGGTCAAAGCGAAGCGTGTAAGCATTAAGCCTGGCCCACTCTTCAAAGACTTCACTGTGAAACCCTGTCTGCCACCACAGCACATCCAAAGCTTCACAAAGTATATTTATTCACCAGTCATTTATCAAGTGCATGCTATGGGCATGGTGCCAGGTACCATGTAAGATGCTGGGATACAAAGCATGAATGCAGCATGACTTCTGCCTTCAAGGGACTTCCAGTTCAGAAAGAAGGTCCACATGCAACAGTTAGGAAGAGTGTTACAGTTTCAGGGTACAGTTGTCTCAAATCCCGATGAATGACAAAGAGGCCAAGCCTCATCCAACTCACATGGAGGTGGCTATGGGACTGGGTTCCAGGGCTAGGGGATTTGGGCAAGATACGCATGCAGGAGGTAGTGTGGTGTGAAAACAGATTTAGATGAAGCATGACTTTCATTTCCCACAGCGAGGACCATTTGTCAGGACTCCCTCCCGCTGCTTCTGGACCACAGAAAACGTGAGCTCCAGGCCCGACAAGAATGCTATCGGTGAGGGTGGCCTAATTTAACTTATTTCCCCGTGATTATTCTGACCTCACCCTTATTCAGACTAATCCTAACTCTGACTCAGTTCCAGCCTTGGGGTCCCAAGTTTGGTCAAGACTCTCGTTTAAACCTAACCGCGCTCTAGTAGTGACACTGAGTCTGGGCTCAGAAACCACTATCAGTGATTATCTCTGCTTAGAAATTAGCTATAGCTCAGTAGTTGAGCACTTGCCTAGAGTGGATGAGGCCCTGAGTTTCATTCCCAGCACCCAAATAAAATGAAAACAAAATAAACATACAAAACCCCCTAATCACTATCATCCCCATATCATTAATGAATCCATACTCAATTCCCAAATGTCCCTGACGTAGCTCACGTCCAATATCACAAGTGACTCTGCTCTAGTATTTACTAGTCTCCTCCCCTCTTAGGCTCTTCCTCAAACCCATTATGATTTAATCTCAGTACAAACTCCCTTCTAAACCAGTGTGGACATCTATGTCCTCCTTAAATGCTGTCCTGACAGCTGGAATGCAGCTTGGTGGCCTCAAAAGGCTCTGCACTCAATTCTTCATGCACCAAAAATCTCAATTTGAAGCCCAGTGTATTCATGGATAAAATCCAATTCTTTGTCACATGCCTAGAAAATGGGTGGTCTGTAGAGTTTTAATCTGAAATCCTGTCTTCACAACTTGAAGCTTGAGGTGGGTGTGGTGGTGGTGCATACTTGTAATCCTAGCAGCCTGAGAAGCTAGGGCAGGAAGGTTGTAAACTGTAGCACAGCTTGGGCAATTGAACAATTTAGTGAGGCCTTATCTCAGAAAATGGGGGAGGGAATAGGTACTGTGACAGTGCAAAGATGCTGGGCTTGATCCCCAATACCACTACCAACAAACAAATGAAATAAAAATAATAATAAAAAAAAAGCTAAGATTGTTTTTCTCAAGCTTGTCCTGCCATCTCTGCTTGGTCTGTCTCTCTTCCCGGGCAGCTGGAAGATCTATGCCCCTGGCTTCCCTCGCATGGTGGACGTCAGCAGCTTTGAGGAGATGGAATCAGACAAGAAATTTGCCTTGACCAAGACCATACCTTGTGCGGAACAGGAGGACAAGTGAGGCCTGAGGAAGGAAAGAGAGGGTAGTGGAGGGGCAGATGGAAGGATGAGATCCGGCTGCCTGAAAGGCGGAGTTGGGACCTATAATAAATACAATTCTATTCAAGGATCAGGAAGAGAAGAGACTTGGAGTGGGGTCTGGCAGAGAGGACAGAAGTGAGAAGGTCACTTCAGGTCTGGAGTAGAAAGGGCAGGGGACAAGCCAGGAACAAGGGGCAACCTGGGCACAGGGAAGGAATTGAGAGCAGAGGGATGCAGGTTCCACTGACTGGCTTCTATCTTTCCTCTCTCCTCACCCCCAGCCCTGGGAATCGGTACCTGCCTGGATTTCCCATGAAAATTGACATCCCGTCCCTGCTGCACATGGAGCCCAACATCCGCTACTCAGCCACCAAGACAGCCTCATTGCTCTTCAATGCCATCCCTGCGTGAGACCATCACCCTCCACACTCCTGCGCCATGCCCTGTCCCTTTGTGCACACCTCCTGTCTCTGGCCCTATTTCCCCTTCCCACTCACCCTCAGGCTCCCTTTTCTTATTCTGACATCTCCCTTGCTTTTGCCCCTTGGTCTCTTCCCCTACTTTGTACCTCTCAGAGCACCTGAGCATAGCACGGCCTCAAGGACTGGCATGATGTCCAGTAAGACAGAGAGGCCTGGCCCTTAGTTTAAGCTAGACAACTTCAGGTTCAAGTCCTGGAACCTGTGTTTTCTAACTACATGCCCTTGCTTTTCACTTGGTCTCTAATTTCCTCACTTATTCAATGACAAATAACATCTATCTTTACTTCATAGACTTTGAGAAAAATAAGATAACTACTCATGACAAAATAATCTTTCAATAGGGGTTCCCTCCTAGCAGTCTTTGGCTGGGAGGAATTCACAGCTTAGTAAGGAGACATAAATGCAGTTAATTAGCGGTCACAGCAACCATTAGCAGTTTAAGTAAACATGCAAGCGTGATGTGGCTGGAGGGAGGAGTTCAGTTAACCCTTGGGTGCCTAGAGAGGACAGGGTCAGCTGGGTCAGCTGGTGAGAAAAGAGGACAGCAGGCAGGTCTTCCAGCCTAAACACAGGTTAGGGACAGTCGACCAACTGCCTAGTGGGCACAGGAGATTCAGCTGGCCAACTGAGGAGGGGCTGCATGTGGAGACTCAGAAAGCCATGACAAGGCCTTGGCCCTCATCTCCTAGACTTCTGTTTTTGCCTTT
>PVKN010044836.1:0-10026 GCA_004027915.1 Capromys pilorides
TGCAGCTGCCTGTTGGTGACCCCAAGTGACCTGTCCTTTCTGCTTGGTGAGCAACTCCTCCCTGGCCTCTCCCTCCCCCACACGCAAAGTGGATCAAGTGAGATCCAGAGGTGCCATGCAGTGGGGAGCTAGGCCGGAGCCTGCTCTCAGCACCTCAGCCTGGCTCCACAGCCTCTTGAATGGAAGCACCTGAGCAATGTTGGCAGTGAAGTTCTACCTCTCAAAGAGAGGCTGTGATTTGTCAAGCAGTACTTAGTAAGTGGTATTCACAAGACTAAAACTTTCTTTTTGGCTTCTAACACTCATTCCACTGACAGGCTGTCCTAAGCTGTTTATGTATGTGTGAAGTTTTTCTCTTTAAAAAAACTGTTTCCTTCCAGATGAATTAGATTTACTGTTTAATAATCAGTGATAATTAGAGGTATCTGTGGAAGTCAAATAAGCCTAGGTAGGAAATATGAACTCAGCTTCTAAAATGCCTTAGATGTCAGAGAATAAAATGTTTGTTTTATACCACTTCTAAAAAACAAGATTTGAGGCAATCTTGAAAAAGTAGAAATTTAAATAAATTCAGGATTAGGAGATTGAGGTGGACTTTTATTGAGCTTTCTAGCAGCCAGAACAAACGGCAAGCAGTTAAGTTATAAAATCACAGTGTTTGTAAGATAAAAATTTCGTTTTTGGCTAAGAATCCAAGCAGTACTGAGATCTAGGAAAAAAAAACCAAACAAGATTTTCCTATGAATCTTCATAAAAACAGTGCTATGTGATATAATAAACTACTTAGAATTGTGATTATTCAACTTTCATGTCTCAGCTTAGAGAGAAAATGCAGGGAGACAGTAAACTTGGTCTACAATGGTGGGTGAGATCTACTCAGTTCAGACAGAGATGGGTTCACTGAAGTACACCCAGCAGCCCACTTACAGTCCAGAGTGTGCAGAGCAGACAGAACTTTCGCCGTAGCTGGACCCCAGACACAAGAGAAGGTTCCACTGGAGACAGGCAAGGCCTTGTCCTGCCACTAGGGGAGTGTGAGGACAGCAGACCCAAATGTGATTTCATATTTGGACTTTCGAGAAGCTGTTCAGGAAGCAAAGCTTATTTCCTCACGATCTCCCTTGTGGAACCGACATGCATACAAGGGGTGTTATTTTTTGCCTTGGTACACCCTTGATCACGCTGTCACTTCCCTAAATACAGGCATTAGGCCCCCTTTTATCATCTTTGCATATCCCACTACAGCTAGAACATGGTCTTACACATAACAGTGCTTATGAAATATTCATGAATATATCATCTACTTTCCTGAATCATGCTTCCATATAATTATCAGTCTTGTGTACATAGTTACTTAGTGGCGATTTGTATTACTGTGCATCTTCTCTAGAGCTGGAATTCCAGAACACCTACACACAATGAGCACAAGCCCACTGGCACCACACACATCTTGCTGTGCTAGGCACAATACCAACATGAAACTGTGGGTACTATTAGAAGTCCATAATTCCGACGACACAGAGTCAACTACGTTGATGTTAACAATCAGAACATTTCCAATCAACATAAATCAGAAACATTTGTCAGTGTTTACCTGAGTCACCTGCCTTCCAGCAGGCCACATCCTATTCTGGCACCCTACATTGGATTTCTTTTGACAGTGTTTACCCTCCTTGGTACTCTGCTGAACAGCTTTTGAAAGATTCAAATATACTTGAAGAAAAAAAATACTATCTCGTGGTGCGCTCAAATAGGCAGCGTCTGACAAAGAAGGGAGGTTAAAGACAGAAGAATAATCTATGTATAGTCCTGACTCTCATTATTTTTGTTCTAAACTCATGGCTTTTGCCACCCCAGAGCAAAGCCACCTTAGGTTAGCTGTGTATTAACACTGTAAATGCCACTGGCCCCATCCTGAAGCAACTGGCTTAAAAGATCAAATCCCTGGTTTCATCTGTAATTCCACACACAAATTAATTGACCCCCTACCTAACATATTCTATCCATATTTACTAGGGTGGTGCTGGGGGTTATCAAAGAGATTTTTCAGACAAACCTAAACCAGGGAAGCAAAAATGGCACTCTGGACTGGAAGTCTCAATGAATGCGTCCACTTTCGCTTAGTGAGCAGTAGAGTTGTGTAATTATTCAGGGCTATACAGTTAGGCCCAGGATTCCATGAACAAGGAAGTGGATCCTCAGATTTGGAGACTGGCACCTCTAACAGCTGGGCCTGAAAGTGCTGGTTTGGACTGAGGTGATTCTCTGGTCTAAATCAGGGCTAAGGAGTCTGGTGAACATTTCAGGTCTCTATCTTACTTCTTCCTTATTCCCTCACAATTTCAGAAACACTATTATACTGAAGTGTGGGCTGGGAGGTATAAAATACGCCAACATAGCAGTCACATTCTAGGTAGGAGCCAGAGTAGTTACAGAGTAGGATTAGAATGTGTCTGGAGCCCTACTTCATTGTAATGAGACACAGCATAATCATGCATCCTAGTTGATCCACAGGTAACACTGTAGTTCAGGAGTCTGATGAGAGCACCTGGAACAATTACGAGGTAAGTGTAGGTCTCATGAGAAGAGGAACAGCCTGGAACTACTTGGGGCTGGCAAAGCAGCACAATGGGAACGTGAGTCTTCAGGGACAGAAGGGATGATGGGTGGTCATCTGCTTCTCACTGTGGTAGACAGTGATGAGGTGGTGCCATGACTTCACCCCTAGCTATGTGGATCAACTTCTTAACTGGAAGAGGATGCTGCACCAGGTTTCTTAAGAAGGCTATAAAATCTTCACTCTTCTTTTGTATTTTCTAAATTGAGGTGGCTCAGACTCCTGAAAGTTCTACCAAGATGTAAAAATCTGTTATCAAGTTGTCTCCTGTACTAGGTAACAGCAAAAATCCTTTTGGTATTTATTTCTGTGACACATCTCTCAGCCACCTAAAAGGATCCTGAATGTTCCTGAGCTCAGGAATCCAACAGCATGACCTCAACATGCTAAAAAGAGCTTCATCTGTGTCTTCCTCACTCTACTACAGAGAAGGGCAGAAACAGAGAGGAGATGGCCAAGGTGGAGGCAGAGGTAAGAGCAGGATAGAAGTCTTAGGTAACCTCACATTTATCTTGGGAATTACGTTTTAGGGCTAAAAAAGCACTGCTTCTGAGAGTGAGGCTGGAGTGAGACGGCTGAAGGGGCCATCATCCAAATGCTTTCCTGAAGTCCTCAGCCTTTCCTTTCAGGGGGTTCTCTGGGGAATACACAGAGGTGGGGTGTGGCAGAAGCTTTTCCCTCACATGAATTTCCCTGTGTTTGGCGAGAACAGAACTCTTACTGAAACGTTTGCCACAATGGGCACATCCATAGGGTTTCTCCCCAGTGTGGATCCTCCGGTGTTCTCGAAATCTTGTGCAGTTGTTAAAGCTTTTCTCACAGTCCACACATTTGTAAGGATTCTCTCCAGTGTGGACTCTGCGGTGAGCACTGAAATGAGAACTGTTGGTGAAGCTTTTCCCACACTCCCCACACTGATAGGGCTTCTCGCCAGTGTGGGTTCTCTGATGGATAATAAGACTAGAGCTCTGACTGAAGCATTTCCCACACTCTACACATCTGTACGGCTTCTCTCCTGTGTGGATTCTCTGGTGGGCTCCAAAATTGGAGGAGTCATTAAAGCTTTTCCCACAGTCAAGACATTTGAAAGGCTTTTCCCCGGTGTGGATTCTTTGGTGTCTAATTAGGCTCCTGCTTCTACCAAAGCACTTCCCGCAGATACCACACTTGTAAGGGTTCTCCTTCTGGTGGGTCAGCCGGCACATGAGACGAGCGTTCCTTCCAAAGCTCTCCCCGTACTTGAGAAGTCTGTATGGTCTCCGGCCCATGAAAGACCTCTGATGCACCACAGCTCTCCCCAGATCTCTAGGCTGGGACATCAGCTTTCCCTGTCTAATACCTTGGAAGTTTTCCCATTGTCTTCCTGAGATGCATTCCCTTTTGCAATATCTGCTGGGATCACTGTTCTGGGAAACAACTCTTCTAGATTTTTCTATTAACGCCCTATGTGGTTCTGTGTCCTTATATATTACCTGTGTTAGATCTTCCTTGATGCTACTTCCAACTTCAAAATCTGAAAGAAAAAAAAAAAATGCAAATTTAAAACAAGTTCTGTATTAACATAAACAACCAGGCCTGCAATCTTTAGTGTACTGAGGCGAAGCTTCTATTGCTTCTCTGCTTCCTGGGCCTTGGGCCTATGACACTTCTCTGAGATGACTTATTTTCTTTCAATCATACGAGCACGCTGACGACCCTCACCATACTGCAAACCTTCACGTATGTTTTCTGAATGGAACTCTGTATCCCTGTCCTGACTTACCAGGAAGCAACTTAAGTCCCTGGAGCTGCACTCTTACTTCAGGGGTTCCCAATCCCCAGAGCACAGAGCAGCACCCGCCTGTGGCCTGCTGAGATCCTGGCCACACAACAGTGGCGAGCAGCTGGTGGAGGAGCACAGCTGCATCTGTACCGACAGTGGCATCTGATGGCTTACATTACTACCACCAGCAGCAGTGCAATGGACTCTCTCACAGGAACCTGGACTTTCCTGGAGTCTGCCTGTGGGAGGTGAGGGATCTAGGTTGTGTGCTTGAGAATGGATCACCCCAATCTTGCTCTTCACTCCCTAGGGAAATCTTTTTTTCCATGAAATCAGTCCTTGGTGCCAAAAGGTAGGGGACACTGCTCTAATTCATACTGTTTTCATTACTTCACACCATGCCTTACTACCACGGTCTTTGCAGTAGATTCTAGTGGCTAGTTCCAAATGCCTGAAGGAACTTCTAATTTCATCATTAGTTAATTACATCCTAGCCAAGACCACTTTTTCTTGTCCTTTTCTGGCTGTCCCATAGACCACACTAACTCAAGTTTAATCCTCACTGCTCCCAAAGTCAGAATGACTTTTTTTTTATTCTTTCGACTATATCCACATTCACTAGATGTGGGGTATGTCTTGGATCTAGCTTTGCTGTGAAGTTCTCTGGACAGGCCGTATGACATGGAGAGACAGCTTTGCAGCCAACATCTCTGATCTGATTCCATCTTGGTCATTTGTTAACTGTGACTTCTGCACTAACTTTTCATCACGGACACTGAAAAGCTCAGAGAAAGCAAAGAGCAGGAGCGACGGGCTGTGTGGGCCTCTTCCTTGCCTCCATCATGAGTCATGTAAGGCTCATCTTGGGTCCTCTCTATTCCACATGTTCTGCTCTCTGCCTCCAACCTAGAAGCCACATGCGTCTTCTACAAGTATTTCGCATGCCGAGGAACCTGAGCCTCGTCCAGGCTCGTTTCTCACAATTATGTTCTCCAGCGTGCTTCCACCTGCCAATTTTGATGCTGTCTTCCTCCTCCACGTGCACGTGAGACTGCTCCGAACGTTCAAGGCCAAGCAGGGCAGCGACGACACAGGCGGGAGAGATGGACACTCGTCCATCAATTCATCATCGAGAGCGAGGAGACACCAACCACATTTTTCACTCAGGAGTTCTTTTGAAGTTTTCTGGTTTGAGCTGACATTGTTCTGGGATTAGAAGTATATTGCAGCCCAGCAGACAACTCAGACAGAGCCTGATAATCTGATGACAGATCTGAAGATTATCTTCAGAACAAGATTTACGAGAATTTGTCTCCAGAGTTGTTGAAATCAGTTACGCGGGAATTATCCTGTGTAACTTCCCACACGGATCCTGCTGGGGATATGCAGGACACCCGCAGTGTACTTAGCCATGGCTTTCTCTTGGCTGGGCCCATGTCTCCCATCAATTCAGGCAATATGGAACCCGCTGCCTGAGAAACCCATCTGCACCGCCTCCCACGCTCTCATGAGTCCTCCATCTGCAGAAAAACAGAGCGCCCGTCCTCGGACACTCACCACTTACGGGAGGCCCAGGATGCACCAAGTGTCTTTCCCACGACACAGAGGCACCTGGGGAGTCGAGAAAGAGTGCAGACACAGAGACACAGCGAGCCAAGGATGCCTACAGCAGAGGGAACTCCACAAAGAGGGGATGAACATGAACACTGAGGCAGTGTGGAGGGGAGATGGGCTGGCTCTGAACAAGCACAGCACATGGAAAGAAGACACAAATACGTAAGGTTAGAAGCACAAGACGGGTTCAGACCAAGAGGGACTGTGGGACCATAATACAAGCACGGATGAGGATTTCTAATTTGGAGATTTTACAACTGTGTGGGCAAGAAACAGAATAACACTTAACGAGGGTCATGCTATGGCAACAAAAGAGAAAGCAGATGTGACATTGTGATGTGGTGTTCTAAAAATGTGTCCTCTGCCTGGAGGGAAAGGATGAATGAGAAGGCAGAAAGCACCCCTGAAGACCTGGATCCGGACAAGCTGGAGAACAGCACACAAAGAGCCGTGGTGTAAGATGCATGAGGGCAACTGAAGGGTTTTTTTTTTTTTTTTTTTTTTTTTGTCTGTTTGAGACAGTGTCTCTCCATGTACTTCAGGCTGGCCTTGAGCTCACTTTTGTAACCCAGGCTGGTCTCAAACTCACACTGATCCTCCTATCTCAGCATCCCAAGTGCTGGGATTACAGGCATGTGCCACCACACCTGGCCACTTAACTTTTAAATATCACAAGTCTGAGTGACCAATAATACAAGCCTAGGAGGGCACTCTGTGGCCAGCAGGAAGTAAGCTGGTGAAGCTCAGGGCCAGAGAGCAGCCTCCCACTCGTCTCTGTCTACTCTCTCCTTCATGTACATCCCGAAACTGTGAGACACTTCTGATACGAAGCTGTGCATCCTTCAGCCCTACTTTTTTGTCCTGTGCAATTGCAAGTTCCTCCACAAGGGGTACAAAACACTGTCTGATCCACACAGACAAAAAAACCAATGCTGAGTCTTAAAAGAGCGAGTCAGCAGAATCCGAGTGGGGAAGCGCCTCCCCCTAAAGGAAGCTCCTGCTTTGTCACCCTACGATCCCTGCTCCTCACATAGCACAAGCTGCTCAGGGATCTGCTGATGAGGTAAGATGCCTGAGCCACAAGCCATGAACCAGAGCTAGAGGCTTCCTAGTAAGTCACTCTTTCTCCTCTTTCAGACTGAAAACCCATGATGAAGCTTACCACTTGGGGGCTGCAACAGACCGGGAGGCCCCTGGAACTCCTGCTCCTGCACCACTTCCTCCTCACTCATTCTTTCGCTGCTGGAATCTTCTATCACTGCTTCCTGGGAGCTTCCCTCAGGCTCCCAGCCTGTGGACTCCTGGGATTCCACCTCAACAGGCTCTCTTTCTTGCCTTGAGGCAGCCAGGACTTCTGGGCTGTTGGCGGAAAAGGCGGATGCCTGAGAGTTAATGAGGGCATCCATCTCCTTGTAGAAGGCGCAGGACTCCAGCACATGGCCGTTCTTCACCTTGCGGTAACTCTTCTGAAGGCTTTTGAACTTGGTTCGGCACTGCTCGGGTGTTCGCAGGAAGCCACACTCACGAAGTTGTTCAGCCACGGCCCCGTACAACTTGCTCTTCCGATGACAAGCTTGAAGAGCTTCGTAAAACCGAGTCTCATGAAGGATATCGAGGAAAGTCTTGGTTTCTTCATAGCCCCAGTGCACACCTGCCATTCAGGAAGAAAGATCAAAGTTGTAAGAAGAGCAGCACGGGCCTCCACATTGTACATGCTGCCAAGCGGAAGAGTGAAGATAACCCCATTTAGGGCCAGGAGACAGCTCTGTGGCATGTGCCTGCCTGGTGAGCCAAGGCCCTTAGCTCCACTTCTAGTACCAAAAAAGATCTCAATCATAGTAGCATCAGGAAATGATATATCTAGGAGCAAAGTTTTAAAGAAATGAGATCTGTATTATAAAATTAAAAAATATAAACAGACTAGAAAAAATGAAACATTATAATTTTGGATAAGATTAAAATTATGCAGATAGCAATTTTTTAAGCCAATCTATAAAGCTGAAATTCCACTCAGATTTAAAGTGCCCTTGGGCCAGCCTGATAGCTCAGCAGACTAAAAGTGCCTCCTTAGGCAGAACACAGGCTGGGGTTCAATCCCCGCCCCCCTGCCGGCCACGCCCACAGGGTGAGCTGAGATGGCAACTGAGACTGGGTATGGTGGTGCCAGCCTATAATCCCAACACTTGGGAGGCTGAAAACAGGAGAATCACTACGAGTCTGATCTGCATAGTGAGACCCAGTAGACCCTGTACTAAATACAAAAAAAAAAAAAAAGTGTCCCTGAAGTGTAGTCTCCAAAATCTGCCACAGCTATCAAGTCTAACGAAGGAGTTAGTGATGCAGAAGCATCTCTTCTGGTGGTTGGGAATTAGGACCTGGAATACCTACAGGGTCTGCCCCACCCCCAAGTGCTTACCACTTTTCTTTGGTTCCTTGCTTTCTCTTTTTTTTTTTTTTGTCTTTCTGAGACAGGGTCTTGCTACGCAGTTCAGGTTGCCAGCCTTGAGCTCACTTTTGTATCCCAGGCTGGTCTCGAACTCGCACCGATCCTCCTGCCTCAGCCTCCCAAGTACTGGGATTATAGGCATGTGCCAACACGCCCAGCTTTCACTCTAAGTCTGGTTGGCCTTGAACTCACTGTGTACCTCAGGCAGGCCTGGAACACACAGCAATCTCTCTGCCTCAGCCTCTGAGTGCTGTGATTACAGGTGTGCGCCACCACACCTGGCCCATCACTTCTTTAACAAGCTTTCCTTGAAGATCAGAGTTCTGACCAGAGTGGTTCTGTCCTCAGGGATGTTCTGCTGTCGGGAGGTGGCAGGCTGTGCCCAATTGATGCTCTCTGCTGAGAGCAGAACATCCACATGTAGCTTGTTCACTTTGCTTTTTGGAAAACTGTCTTCTCTCTCCAGCCTGTGCCAGGCAGTTTCTTCTAGTTCTGTCACTGGCCTCCCACACTGACACCACCCTAGTGTTCCACTCTCCTGTTCAAGAATTTTCAAGTTGGCGAGTATCTGCACGTGCATAAGGGATCTTCCTACCTTGCCAGCAGAATCGTTTATTTTGAACTCTCAGATCAAGTGTGATTTACCTTTCCATTCTCAGGATTTCTCGTCTCAATATTAGGTGGTGTTTTACTGTAGCATTTTCAGAGCGCATCAATCTCCATATCCTACTGAGCATGGAAAGATGCCAGGGAGGTACTCTTGCTCACGTGTAACCAGTGAGGGTGCGGATGCCCAGGGAGCTGGATGGCACATTTTCTGCCATGCAGTTTAACTCTGTACATTCATTTCCCAAATATTTAACACTAACTTTCTTTTGCATGGCGTAGCTTTCTGTATTTTCAGTTTTATTTCATTTCATGGGACTGGAGATTGAACGCAGAGCCTTGCGCCTACTAGGCAAGTGCTCTACCCCAGAGTTATAGTTACATTCCCAATGCTTATCTCAATCTTAATACGTGTGTGTGTGTGTGTGTGTGTGTGTGTGCGTGTGTGTATGTATTTAGTACAGGATCTACAGGGTCTTTCACTACATAGATCGGACTCGTAGTAATCCCGTTTTTAGCCTCCCAAGCGCTGGGATTACAGATGCTTGCCATCACGCCCAGTCTTATTCTTATGTTTAAGATGAATCCCTTATAAACAATGCATAGGATTTAAAAAAAAAAAAGTGATCATCTTAGTCCTATGAACTTGTAACTGGTGATATATCTGGACTGATATTTACCATGTTTTTCCTATTTATCTGTTTTGTGTTTCTTTCTCTCTTTTTCCTTGGTACCAGAGATTGAACTCAGGACCCTGTGCTTGCCAGGCAAGCACTTATTCTACTGAGCTATCTTTTCAGCCCCTCCTTTCTCTTTTTTGTTTTCTTTTTATGCAACAAAATTTTTATTTCATTTTCCTCACTTTTACCACAGTAGTTACATTTTTTTCTTTTCTTTTTTTTTTTTTTTTTTTTTTTTTTTTTTTTTTTTTTTTTTTTTTTTTTTTTTTTTTTTTTTTTTTTTTTTTTTTTTTTTTTTTTT
>PVKN010044837.1:0-10023 GCA_004027915.1 Capromys pilorides
CTGCGCATGTAACCTGGACCTGGTGTCAGGGGGCTGCCCACAGATGGGGGGTGGCCTGCTCTGACCCTATCACACTTCTCCAATAGCCTGTGTCACCTGCAGCACCTCCCTGCTCCTGCTCCATGACACCTCGGGGTCTGGGCCACTTGGGAAGCCACAGAGAGGGCCCTGTGGCCTCCTGTGTCACCCTGCCCCAGCAGCCCTCACCCCTTTGAGAGACAAGAGAGATTGGTGCCTCGGCCTCCTCCTTTCCCCCTAAGCTTCTAGGAGTCTCCAGACTTCTGCTCCCGGCTCCCTCTCTCCAAGGCTGCTGGCTGCCCTGACCTGGGGTGAGCTGGCTCCATCCCCTCTCATCCAGTGTTGGACAGCAGGGCACCTAGAAGTCCTTCCTCGGGGTCACCAAGGAGGTGCGGGGGCTGGGAGAGGGATGGAGAGACAGGCTCTGCAACAGGCCAGCCCCACTCCTAGAGACCCTCAAGCAGCCACCTCTCTCTCTCTCTCTCTCTCTCTCTCTCTCTCTCTCTCTCTAGCTAATGAATCTTGTTCTTTTTATTATTAATGTTGTGGTACATGGCATTCACACTCGTTGGCAGGAGCACAGTGCCCTTCTTGTCCCCTTCCCTCCTCTCCTCCTCCAGGCCTTGATCCTTTCCCCTTTGAGAAGGATCCACCTCCCTAGTTCTTGCTCACTTTCATTTTACTCTGTATTTGTACTTCAGGCATCTTATATAAGAGAAACCCCTCTACATTATGGTCCTAGGTGCATCTATTCTTCAAGTGACTCAGGTTTGCCCTTTATGGCAGAATAGTACTCCACAGTGTGTAAATACCAGTTTGTTCCTTCACTGTTGATAGACACCTAGGCCACTTCCAAACTTGGGCTCTTACGAGCTGTACTGCCATAAACATGGGTGTGCATGGCTCACTGTTAAGTGATGTTTTTAGCTCCTTCTGAAGGCACCTAGAAGGGGAACAGCAGGGTCGAGTGAAATTTCTAGTTTTAGGGTTTTGAGGACTCTCTGAGCCTCTCCAGTCCCCTGTGCCTCAGTGGCCTACAGAGAAAAAGTTGGGGCTCCCCCCTCCCCCACAGGGGCATGGTCCATCCTCAGCCCAAGTTCTGACCCCATGGCCAGGAGGGGTGGAGAATGTGGCTGTCCTCTCTCTAGAGATGTTTTCAGAGGTCTGGGAGGATGCGGGAAGTCAGGCTGCTGCAAGGATGGGGACTGCAAGGCACTGCCTTAGCAGTGCCCACCACAGGAAGGAAGAGCAGGTGACCATGAGGTCCCCAGGCCCCCAGCAATGCAGCTAGCTGGACCCACGGTGGTGTCTCCACATGGAGCTCCCACAGCACACAGCTGTCCCTCTCTGTGAGTCCAGGAGGTGCAGGACCAGGGCAGGGCCTGGTTTTCTCCTCACTGTGCCCATTCTGACACGTGGCTCTGCGTGGCTCCTGGGAGACGCCAGTGCCAGCACTCTGACCTCACTCTTGATGACGATTTCCCTCTAAGCAGAGCTTGGGCTTCCACGTGGACCCAGGCTGTGCTTTGGGGTGCAGCCCCTGGGGGAGAGGACTCCAGGTTCCCTTTGCTGTCAGCCAGACAGGGCTGGCTAGCACTGGGGCCTGGCCCTCCAAGGGAGCCCTGTCTCTCTCAGCAGCCCGAGGGGAGCTGAACTGCTCACAGGCACAGGCACAGGAACAGGTGAGGCCGTGTCCAAAGGTCAAGGTGGAGGGGAAATCCCTGCTGAGCTGAGTTGTAGTTTCTTCCTTCAGTTGGACCTGGCTACAGATGGGTCACTGCACACAGGCCTTACCGACAGTCTCCCTTGGGGTTCCTGGCACCTGACCCAGGCTCCCAAGAGCAGAGGGGTGGCAGAGTCTTTGGGAGCTGAGGCGCCAGCTTGGTCCTCTTCAGGGGGACTTGTATGAGAGAGAGAGAAGCCGCTGTCAGGAAATCTTACAGAGGGGACAACGCCACCCCTGCAGAGCTGCCCTTACTAGTCTTCCATACAGGAGTGAGAATGAGAAGTGTACTCTTCTCCTGTGCCCAGGAAGCCAGCCCTGGAGCAAGGAGAAGGATGGTGGGCAGCTGCCGTCCTGAGGCCCCGGGGCTCAAGGCACCCAGGGGGAAAGGAAGGGCTGTGTCAGTTCAGAGTCCCTGGGGAGGCACTGGGACTAAAGGGCCTACACAGCAGGAGCCCGGTAGGAGCAGTCAGAGAGGGCTGACTCGGTCCCACCGCTCCCTCCCAGCAACACCGCTGACTCAGTTGCCCTGCAAACCTGGGTCCACACTGTCCCACTGTCCCTGCAGAGGAAGATGCCCTCTTCCTCCTGGGACTGGCTTAGCATTGGGGATGTGGGATGACACTGTCAGGCTCCAGGAAGTCACACTGAGTCATGGGCAGTGATCTGTACCCTGGGCATGGGCCCTGCGTTTCCTGGTAGCTCTGGCAGGATGGCATCCTCCCCTCAGGGACCTTCCACAGCCAGAGTCCTCCAGCACTGCTGTTCATCATGGGCCCAACCTGTGTCCCACACTGAACAGAAATGGGAGTTTAAACTGTGGTTTTCAACATACAGGACCCCAGGTCAGTCGTCAAGAAGGCACAGAGAACAATCAAGGGAATGGGGTACAAGGCAGGGCTGTCCTGGAAATAGGATGAGACCAGGCAGAGGGTACAAGAAAGGAGGGGGTGTCTGCAGCCACAGGATGGGTAAGGACCAGGAAGTGAGAGAGCTGGTGCATTTGCAGTTATGCTGGCCTGCCCTAGGCGTCTTGGGATGGCAAAGCATTGTGACATTGCATGGAACAGCTTCTGAGTGGTCAGCCCAGTTCAGAGCTAATTTATAATGCCCTAAAACATTAGCGTCCTGCCCTGTGTGCCTGAGATGCACTCGGGGAGCATAGCTCATTTAGGGACCGAGCCAAGCGAACAGACAGCCTGAGCTCCAGAGCTGCAGGGTTCCGGCCTGGTGGCGAAGTTCATGGGGCAGATGTTTCTGGGCTAAGCACTCAGTGTCATCCCCTTGCTTTGACTGTCCCCTCTGATGGGGCAAAATGTCTTCAAGGAGCTGGCAGGATGTGGGGCCCCTCAGGCTGGGCCCAAGAGCTCTGGAGAACCTGGAGTCTCAACCCACTGTACCCCGAGATGTGGGGGGGACGAGGGAAGACACGGCAAGGCAGAAGATGGGGTCAGCACTGGCCCTAAATTAAGCTTGCAGCTGGGCAGGGGGGATGAGACTCCTGAGAAGGCAAGACCACCAGTCCAGAGTCACTGTCTGTGCAGCCCCACCCCTCAACGGGACACTGAATTGAAGTGGATGCGGCATGCTGCTGGGGACTGGGAAAATAAAGATTTAAAAAGCAAGCCCCTTCTAGACACCTTATCTTCAGCTCAGGTTTCTTAATATGTGAGTAGCTGGGCATGGTGGTGCCTGCCTATCACCTTGGCACTTGGGAGGCTGAGGCAGGAGGATTGCCACAGCTGAGGGCCAGCCTGGGTAACACAGTGAGATCCTGTCTCATAAAGAACAGCCAAGAGAAAGTAGCTGTACATATAGTCCAATGGTCCATAATAGGATGTCTGGGTTCTTAGCAGAACTGGCAATGTCAGAAGCTGTTGACTTGAGCTGTTTATAGCTCAGCATACTAATCGGGCTTTACTTTTTATACCTCGTGATTAGACTTTTCTGCTGGGTTTTAAGACCAAGTTAAAGCAAGACCTATATAACAAAAAATGTAACTTTTGTGTCTGATAACTACTATGAGGACAACAATATGTAAGGTATTAATTATTGTAACTGTCCTACTAACCTGTTTTGAAACTGTCTCATTGTTATTTCTTTCTCATTAAAATGAATAAAATTTAAAAAAGGAAAAAAACAAAAAGTATTTGAGTAAAGTTCCTAGAAAAATGGACAGTTCAAAGGTTTACAAAGAAAATCCTCAGACCAAGAGAAGTCTGAGATATCAAAGACAGAGAGGACTGAAATTTGGAGCCTGGAAAACATCATCCTGCAGACTTGGAAAAGAGCAGTGCGGATGGTTACAGCGAGGACCATGGGAACTGCTGGACAGCGGGGTGGAAAGAGAAATCGGGGTTTCCAGGAAAAAGTGTGGAAGGAAGTGGGAGGAAGGGAGGGAGAGGAAGGAGGGGAGGGAGGGAGGAGAGCTAGAGAGGAGCAAGGAGGGGAGGGAGGCCAGACAAGGAAGGCGGAAGGTAAACAGTCTCCCATGAAGTCTGGAGCAGGAGCAGACCCTGGCACTGAGACTAGTGGGAAAAGGCAACAAGACCAGGGTTGCACCTTTGAGGCCCTGTCCACGGAGACCTGAAGGTCAGGTAGGGAAGACAGGAACAGCAACTTCATGGCACCGAAGGCTGGTTGTTGTCACCCTGGCTAATGGGCTCTGCACACGCTCCCAGAGGACAGCCTCTGCCAGGGAGCCCTGGGAAAGCCCCGTGTCCCTTCTGTGGTCACCTAAATCCGACCCTGAGGAAACACTGGAAACCCAAGTCCAGGGACATTTCACCCAATCACCGCCAGCTTTCCCCAGACAACTGAGATCATAACGCAAAGAACTGAGCTGTTGAGGAGAGAGGCGAGTGTGGGACACAACACGGACACATGGCAGCTCTGGACAGGAGGAAGGACTTCATGGGACAGACAGGCATCCAGCAGGCCCCAGGGGCATGCAACTGTGCCACACTCATCTGGCTTAGGGAAATGGCCAAGGAAGGTGGGGGGGGGGTGGTGGTGCTTGCACCCTGCCCTCAAAGCATTCCTATAAGTCTGGAGTTATTTCAAAATGAAAAATTAAAAGATAAAAGTGTGGCAGTGGACAGGAAAATAATTGTTTCTGAAGAAAAACTCTGGGAGGCTGACACAGGAAAATTGAAAGTTCAAGCCTAGCCTCGGCCCTTCAATGACTTCGCAGGACGCTGCCTCTCAACAGGAAAGATGAATAGGGCTGGCGTGCTCGGTGTGGGCTCAGGCCCAGAGCCAAAACACAGCACAGCACAAACAAAACACCTTATCCAGAATGCAGTCCAGAAAGACAAAGAAAAGCAAAACCCAGGAAGAGACTGAGCCCGGAATGCAGAGTGAACAGGAAGATGGAAGCTGACGACTCTAAAATGCCTACCTGCTAACCTTGACGAAAGTTAAAAACATCAGCTCCTATCCAGGAAACAAAGGAGCCTCAAAGTAAAATAAGCAAAAACAAGGGGAAGGGGAAGCCCCCTAGCCATCTAAATGTATCTTAAGGGGAATTTCATAGCAATCCAACAAAGGAAAAATATAAATGCAGAATTGAGCATGGCCACGAGCAAGGCCCGGGGACTGACTCACCACTCAACCCAGGCTTTGGCTAGAAAAATAAATACAAGTCTTTATTGCCTTGGTTGGGAAGGAAGAAGGCAATAAGAATTGGTATGTTTGGAGAAAGTCCTATAAAATAAAGCAAACAAACTTCTAGAAACAGTAAATAGATTTAAGAAATATGCAGCATGCAAAATCAATGTAGGTATGTATGTATGTATGTATGTATGTATGTATGTATGTATGTTATGTATTTTGCGGAACCAGGGATCAAGCTCAAAATCAATGTATTTAACAATCCATTTTCTTCTACTTAGTAGAAGAGTACTGAAAGAACTTTCATTTTTGAGACAGGGTCTTGCTTTGTAGTGAGGCTGACATGACTTCGCTCTGTAGCCCAGGCTGGCCTCGAACCTTGCAGCAGTCCTCCTGCCTCAGCCACCCAAGTGCTGAGACTAAAGGCCTATGCCACAATGCCCAGCTAAGAACTTTAAAAGTATTGTTTAAAGCAACACCAAAAGATGAAGAATATGGAGATAAATGAATAAGAGTATGTATAAAACTTTTGCACTGAAAATTACAAATCAATACTAAAGAGTGTTAAAGATCTAAGCAGGAAAGATCTAGCATGTTTAGAACTCAGAAGATTCTTTGGAAAATAATAGTGTGTTTTGCCTGCATATCTATCTTCGTAGAGTAAGTACTGTTATGGTTTGTGTCTAGTTGTTCCCCCAGAGCTTCATGCAGTGATGAGTCGGGGACTTCTAGAGTTTGAGATTAACTCATGATCCACTGGGATTATAGGTTTTAGTTCTGATAGGATTATGGGTCTGAGTGCTAATGGGATTATGAGTGTGGCCTGAGGTGATAGCCTGAGGCAGAGAGCCTGAATGTAATATAAGAGAAATGGGGGTGCTGGGGACATAGCTCAGTAGAATAAGCGTTTGCGTGACAAGTGCAAGGTTCTGAGTTCAATCCCCAGTACTGCAGAGAGAGAGAGAGAGAGAGAGAGAGAGAGAGAGAGGCAGAGAGACAGACTCTCTCTGTGTTGTCTCTGTTGCCATTGTTGCTGTTCTGCTGCCATGAACTGCTGCTCTCTGTGGTGTCAGTCTGCCTTGGAGCCAGCCAAATACAGACTGAAACCTCCAGTAACTGTGAGCTAAATAAACCTTTCCTTCCTTCATTTTGGGTGTCAGGTATTTGTCCCAGCAATGAGAGAAGAGTAACTAAGACACTATCCAAGACAAAAATCCTACCCAGCCTTTTAGGGTAAAAATTTTCAAATTGATTCTAAAATTTACATTTAAATTCATTGGGATTAGAATAGGAAAAAAAAACCCCAAAACTTAGAATGTAAAATGGAGTGATCCATGCTACTTCACTCCCATGTCCACTTTAAGGTTATAGTAAGCAAGACCAAGCTGGGTTGGTCACAGGACTGACACACAAGCAGACAGACAGCCTGGAAGATGGTGCTGGGACAGCAGGCCACCCTTATCTGATCACGTGATTTCTGACAATGCCACAGCATTTGAGTGGAGACAGAGAGCTGCTCAGAGACAAATTGGCACAAAAGGACGTCCGCATGGAGAAATGAGTTCCACTTGCAGTGGAGAACCGACTTCCGAGTAATGACAGTCACTCAAACTCCGCTGTTCCGGCAGGCAAAGCCTTCTCAGGCAACAGAGAAAACACTAGATGTCAACGCAATTAAAAATAACTAAGAAAATAAACTGAAGCACATATTTATATCTAAGAAAGGGATGGAGGAATTGTATCCTAGGCATATGAGAAGCTGCCACAACTTGCTGATATAGTGAAACAGCATGAAACTTAAAAGACAAATGGGACCAAAGGCTGAAAATAACAAAGACCTGCAAAAGCCCTCAACGTCATTGGCCAGCATAGAGATTCAAATTAACACTGTGGTGTTAATTTGATCACTGTGCAGCAGACTGACGTAATGGCATTGATGCCAGTGTCACGTACTAAGTGGACAGAGAACATTCTGTGAGCTCAAATTGATAAGATTAACTGCTCAGCTGCCTGCGCCTATACCTCGACAGGGAGTGTAAAATTCCACACACGCTTTGGAAAACTCTGACGGATTCTTATAAAGTTAAATATTTACCAACTCTGAATCCAGCAGTTCCACTCTTAGCTATTTTCCCAAAATACATAGAAACCAGTGTCACAAAAACTTGTTGTAAATACTGACAATATCTTATACATAGTTGCACTAAACTGGCACTCACCCAAAGGTCTAGCAATAGAAAATGAATAAACAGATTAAGTCACCCACAAGTTGTTCAGAAGCAACAGGAACAAGTGGTCATTCTAGGATGGGAATTCAAGGTCCTTCCCTGCATGCCCACTGACATTCTGACCCAGTGGGCTGGTGGGAGGTGGGCTGTGGGGTTATCAGTGGGTCAGGAAGATGGAGCCCAAAGAGTAGGGTTAGCATGCTAAGAACAGGGACCCTGAGAGCCCTGTCATTCCTGGGCCTCATGAGGACCCCGCACCCAGAGCCTAAGCAAACTGGTCTGAGACAAGATGATTGTCATTTATGCCACCAGCCTGTGGTGCCAAGTCATAGCAGCCCGGAGGGACAAAGATCCCACACCACTCACAGAGGCAGGGATAACTCCCAGACCACTGATGACTAAGACAGAGGACAGACCACACCATGTTCCCTCTGCCTAATGCCCCAGAGTGAACCTGTTCCCCTCAGCTGTCGCCATCCTCAGGGGAGCCTACGACAGAACCCTAGCCTGGTTGACCCATAATGAACACAGCTGCACATGGCTCCCAGGTCAAGGGCACCAGGTGGCACCTGGCAAGTAGCAGAGGGAGTGGGAAGAGCAGGAGAGGCCAGGGAGCCCTCACTGTGCCCTATGCCCTCTCGGAGCCTCCCAGCACCATGAGAATGAGCCAGATAGCCCCAGGTGACAAGTGGCCATGGCCAGGGCTCCAGCCTGCAGCTGACTGACCTGCAGGTGCGGAACAGACCTGCAGGTTGGGCACCAGGGTCCCTGAGGACAAGAGAGCCACAGGGAAGAGCCAGCTGGACTGGACCTGTGGAACCCTAAGCTAAGTAAACCTTTATTGTTTGAAGCCACTCAGAAACTGGCATGATTCAATCCCAGTTCTGCGAAAGAAAGAAAGAAAGAAAGAAAGAAAGAAAGAAAGAAAGAGAGAGAGAGAGAAAGAAAAACTGGCATGGTCTGGGATGCAGAAGAGACCAAGGGACAAATCCTATCCAGCAGGTGTGTTTACATTTGTTTCTGGGAACTAGTGATAAGCCACTGTCCTTGGGGCAACAATGTAGTGGCACTTCTCTGCATGTGGCTGGCTTTAGGGGGCCTCCTAAATGGATGACATGGGCAGGGTGGGGTGGGGGTGAAACAGAGGCCCAGCCCTCAGACTGGCACCTCACCATCCTCCACCCAGCTCCATGTCATCTAAGAGGGCGTAGGTACCCGTGTGTGGGCACCGTGACAGCTTGTGGCTACTGTCACCCCAGGATGTACCCAGTGGCCACTGGCACTGCAGCAGGGACCGTGGCCAGGAGTCCGAGACCCTAGCTCCCCAGAGCATGGCTGGCTCTGGATCCAGGAGTCAATACCACCTCGGCTCCTGCTCTGGCCTCAGAGCTACAAGGTCAGGAGCAGGGCAGCAGTGGCTTTGGGTCTCAGGCAGTGACAGCCGAGCAACCTTGGAAGAATAATTTTGTCCTTCTGAGCCTATGATTTCATTTCTGAAAAAATGGAGGTAAATTTACCACATTTTAAAAATGTGGTGAAAATGTATAAAACCTCAGCCCTGACAGTGGATAAGCATGTGGGAACTTGGGATCTCAGCCACGAGAATCCTAGCCTCTTCCCAGCACCAAGCACAAGGGGGGTGGCCCATTCGTGTGGGTGCACGGCGTCTCCATTCAGGCCTCTCATCTTGTGTGGCTGAAAGCTCTGCATCTTAAGCCCAAACTCCTGTGTCCCCCTCCCCAAGCCAGGCCCCCACCCTTCTGCTTCCTGCTTGGTGACTTGGGTCCCTCACTGGTTTTGTCCGGCTTCTCTTTGTCCGTCTTATCTTACTTAACACAAAGTCCTGAGGCTCCTTTTTGTCCAAGCTGGGTCAGGACCTCCTTCCCATGGGAGCCGCCCATGGGAGCGTCCAGGGCAGGAGCTGTCCACACTTTGCTCATCCCAGCCACCCTTCCCAGGCCCTAGGCAAGCATTCTTCCACTGGGCTTCAGCTTCAACTTTTATTTCATTTCATTTGGAGACAGGGTCTCACTGAATTGTCCTGGCTGGCTCAAATCTTCCTGCCCCTGCCTCCCAAGTAGTTGGGATTACAGATGTGTGCCACCACACCAGACTCTCTACTAAGCTTCAGTAGTGAAGGTGACCCTGGATGGGTTAGCTAGGTCCTCGGGGCCAGGCTGTAGACATGGTGCCAGTCCTGCTGGGTTCACGGGGCAGCCTGACAGGTGATGAGGTCCAGCACCTCTCTGTTGTTGGCCAGAAGGCTCCATCTCTATGGCAGCTGGACAGTGACCACCTCACCTCCACACAAGGTGTCCTTGGTTCCCTGCTGCTTTGGGCCTTCACATAGCCACTTGCTTCCTTCCACCAGCCACCAAGGGAAAAAGACTCCAGGAGAGAATCTCAGTGATGGCCAATGGCCCCTGGGGTACATAATACCCA
>PVKN010044838.1:0-10027 GCA_004027915.1 Capromys pilorides
AAAAAAAAAGAAATGTTATATCTGGCTGTGTCTATCCTAATTTTTGTCTGGCTATTGACAGCATTAAAAGATCCCTTCCATTATTGAAACTTTCCTTCTCTTATCTGTGCTGATTTCAAGAGAACCATGGTAGCTAGTTTTCTCAGTTAGTTTACCTGAGCATGTCCTAAATTAAAACTTTCAGTATCATTTTGCAAATGAGTTCTCCAACTCCCTTTTTTTAGTTTACATCCTTCTTCTATTAGTCTTTTAGACTCCAAGCCATACTTCAATCTTCAACTTTGTTTTCTTTGTCCTGTTCATTCCTTCCACATGGTTCTCTTACTTTCCACTTTCTTTCCATTTCTTTTCTTTACTACCACACATATGGATAAGTAAAACTAATTTCTGACAGGTCTTTCTGTAATTATCCCAAAACCTCGTTATGAAACTGCAGTCCATCCATTTTATGGCTAATTTTTCTCAAATATTCCATTACATCTTTCTTTGTTCAAGTGCATGACAGTAAATCTAAATTCTTTTGCCTTTGTCAAAATATTGCAACAAAATTGTAGTTTCCAAGGCACAGTTGGTTCTTGATACAGGAATTTGGACATTCACCTCTCACTCCCCACAGCATCTTCTTTTGCTATAAGCTAACAGTATGTTCAACCCCAACTTGCAAGTTTTTGATGATGCTGTTTTCTTTTGGAGTCCCTTCCTTTGGGTTAGCCATCCTAACATCCACTTCAGTTATACCACTTCAACACTACTCATCTTCAGCAGTATAAGCACCTGCCTGGCAAGTGAAAGGTTCTGAGTTCAATACCCAGTGCCACAAACCAAACTAAACCAAACCCCTCTCTATCTTAACATCCATTTTAAGTGCACCCAGTATCTCTGCTTTTTTTTTTTTTTCACTCACACTAAATTTAAGTCAATACCATTTAGTATACCAGTTGTTCTCATTATAGTCTACACTTTTTGAACTGAAAACTTACTCAAGAGAGAGAAGAAAAATAAAGTTTGGTTAAATTCTTGCTCATTACTTGACAGAGTTAACAGATACTTTCAAATTTACTTAACAATCTATAAGTATTTAACAACTTGACTATTTTAAGATGGGTTTGGCTGAAAAGCATGTGTGCAATCTATATGTGTATTGGAAATGTTCTAGTTTTAATGTAAACCTGTCCAAATGCTGCATTAATTGCTGCAAAGTGTCATCATTTCTGGCTGATCAAAGATCTCCAAGTAGCACAGAAAAATCATGTACCTACCTATTTGTACCATAGAGCCTAACTAGCCTTATTTTAACATTCTTGCATTTCCTTACTAGCCTCAGATACTATACCAGAATCACTTTTTAAAAAATTATTTATTTATGTATTTATTGGATACAGGGTCTCACTATGCAGTTCAAACTTGTAGTGATTCTCCTGTCTCAGCCTCCCCAGTGCTAGGATTATAACCTTGTACCACCACCCCCAGTTTTGAGAGCCAGCAGGGCATGTAGCATCCATGCCAGGGATCAAACTCAGGGCCTTAAGCTTGCCAGGCAGGCACTTAGACCACTGAACTATCTTCCCAGTCCCAGAATCACTTTTTGAGAGTTACTTTTTAGTAATTAGAACCGATGTTTGCAGTGTTATACCTATTACAACTGGTGCTTGGGATATGAGGATTTCCCACTCTGATTCTCTTGGAAACCCTCCTAGCCCCAACTTTGATCTTAGAAACACTCTAACTCTTATTATCACACACTGGGTACAAAAGTGACTGTGTTTCAAGAAATAATTCCCAGACCACAAATTCTAGATTTCAAAACAGAGATGATACAAAAGACCCCTACCACAGTAATACTTAGGAATCTTGGCTATTCAATTCTCTACACTCAGTATAGATTTTTATTAGTGGTTCTTCACTGATAGGTTTTTCCATTTGTCTCTGGCATTTGTAATGTTTAGCTGAGATTTTCCTGAATATAGCTTAGAACAGTTCTAGATCAGTGGTTTTCAGAGTCTGGCTCCCAGACAGCAACATCAGCAAGATCTAATACTTTGTTAGAAATGCAAATTTCTGGGTCCCTCTACAGATGCTCTAGGTAGGCAGCACAATCTGTTTTTACAAACCCTCCAGGTGATTCTGATCCATGTTAAAGTTTGAAAACTGCTGCTTAAATTCAATTTATTCATATTGTAAGTTAGGAGATTAAGGGTCAGACTTCTAGTGTATATAACAAATCCATGTGAATGTATTTATCCATTTTGAGGGCAGTGATGAAAAAAAATCAGTAATTTGTTTAAGTCATAATAGTTCACCATAATGTGAAAGCTGTTCTCAAATTTTCATGTGTGTTTAGTAAGTTTTGTAAGTAATAGCCCCATAGTAAATCATCATAAAGACCTTTGGTCTTGCCTTCACTGCATACCTTGCTTCAATCATAAATATATGGTGCACACATATCTAGGAGTGTTTCCAAAAGCTCATACAGATAGGAACTCAAAAGTTTATAATTTGCAATTGGGCCTTTTATAAACTTTCTTCTGAGCTATATTTTATCCTTCCAATTTTTAAAGCTATTCTTTTTGTGAAGTAGAGGTTTAACTTTCTGTGCAGAAATCCCTCAGCTTAAAAGGGTTTGTGCAAGTATGAGACCCTGTCTCAAAAGCAAAACAAAAAGTGAGTAATACATATTTTAAGTGTACTTATTTATCCTTTTGTAATTGAATCCCCTAATATATAGCTAGCGAGCTACTTTACATATCCAAGTGTTTTTTAATGATCTGACAATTTTATACACTTCCATGTAACCATGATCCAAAAGAAGACATAGGGAATCATCACTACCCAAATTCTTTTTTTTGCCCCCAGTACTGGGGATTGAACTTAGAACCTTGCATTTGCCAGGCAGGTGCTTATGCTGCTGAGCTGTATCCCCAACACTCCAAATTCTTTTGAGCTTCTTTGCAATCTTCTCACCTCTCATACAGAAGCTACTTTCTGGCTTTCAAGATGATAATGCGCTGAATTTACTATAATTTTTCATTTAAGTCTTGTTTTTAAATTTTTATTTTCAATTTTTGTTATTTTTGTACAATAATATTTTAGTTGTGACTATCTTATTTTATAATATGAATGTTAGAACTAGGTCTACATAACCACTTTGAGATCCAATTTTTAAAAACTTTCTCTAGGACCAAATAAGTGTGTTATCTTCACATTAATATTCCTATTTTGGGAAGTCAGGCATATATAGTTTTCTTGGGGTATCAGTCTTTACTATGATAAATATAATCTTGGATGGTAAGATGGCCTTTCGCTGTTAGTACTTCTAAACCAATTTACATATTGTCATTAAGCTTTGAAGACTATTGGTCAGATGCAAAGTATTATTTAAAGTTTATACCTGTAAGACAAGTTCTCGATTAATGTCTTAATTTACAGTTTCATGGATCTTTTGAGTCCCTGCTGCTCTGTAGGATAAGACTGGGGATAGCAAGGGAGTGTCCAGGCAGGCAGTTTGTGTAACCATCAAAGGTAGCAAGGTACTTTCTGTGAGTCCAGAAATTCCGTGCCTTTTTAAGCATCAGTATAGATCCCAAGGATTGTTGCTTATTTCTGAAGACTTTGCAGCTCCCAACGTAGAGTCAAAAATGCACCTGCAGTTTTACTTGGAACTCTTACGTTTTATATTCTTGCTTTTAGTATCAATGTGGCCAATTAGGTGAAATTACTTATGCTAAGTTCTGTCACCCATTAAACACAATGTTCTAATTGTCCTCCTGTGTGGAGCTGTCAAGACTTTGATTTGATGATTAGAGTACAATTTTATGTGTACAGGGCTCTATACTTTAATTTTTAAAATTTCACTATAATTTTAAGGTACAATAGCTATTACTTAGTTGGCTAATCACTGTCAAAGCATTTCTTCACAGTTATCTCATTTACTCCTCAATAAGTCTGGGGAGGGCCAGTTAGATGGCTCAGTGGTCTAAAACGCCTTCTTAGGCAAGCTTAGGCAACTGCAGGGAAGGTGGTTCATCCCCAGCACCAAATGCTGCGACAGCCCCACCCTGCATGGCTGGCTCAGCCGGCCATTAAAAAAAAAAAAAGAATGTAAAGAAAAGTCTGGGGGTTATTATGAGCTCTCAAGGATAGCATTTGGATGTTTCCAGGCATAGGAGTACATGCTCTGTCGTAGGGATGAAGTTCACAAATGTTTAAGACTACATATGATTGCCCTTATCTTACGAGGCCAATTTGGTAAAGTTCAGCCTTCTTATGAACGGGAACTTCGTGCTCTGGGGACTTGCGTGACTGAAGTCACTGTTCCTCCTGTCTGGTATCTGCACGCCTCTCAAACCAGGAAGAGACTTCCCTACCTACATTCTGCCTAGCCCAAGCTCCAGCTTCCTTCCTCCGTGTAGATTCCCGAAAGTTCTCTCCCGAAACGGTGGGAGAACTTAACCCCCATAAAGTGTGAACCACAGTCAGTGCCGTTTTTAGCCCTAATTCTGATGAGAGCACGGCCCCCAACTCTCCTGACTCCTGCTCCAAGAAGCTAAGTCTTTCATGCAGTTTGTCTGCACTCCTCAGCTCCAAAATGACTGTAGTCTACTTCATCCTCAAAGACAGTTCCACGGCTCTCTTCTACATCCAGGTGACTCCATCCTTCTCTTCTTTGATGTTAAAAATCATGGTTAGCCAGACGCCATCAAGAGGTGCTTGCTGGTCTAGGTGTTGGGCGAGCTGCCTTTCCTGGACTCTCCTATCCCTTAAAACAGGGTAGATCACCGCGGGCTCCAACCTTACCACCTACCCCAACAACGAAGGAAGAAGCCCTTGGTCTCCTCAGGAAAGGTCCAACGGCAGCGGCGAGGGCTGAACGGGCCCTCTAAATCCCGCCCTCCCCGCCCTCTCCAGTCCCCAACCTTCCCCACCCTCCTCGGTGGCCTCTGCCTGCCTGCGGTCCTGGATGGAGGACGCGAGCGCGAGAGGAGGAGGGGCTGCTCCGGCAGGGACGTGGCACCGCTGAGCACACAGGGGCGGGGTTCGGCTTTGGCCTCGGGTCGAGGAGCCTGGGGACACCAGGCGGAGGCGAGGGGGTCGCAGACAGGTTCGATGCGAACCTTTGGGGCGAGCTCGGCAGGCCAAAGCCTCCCCGCAGCGCCGCCTGCTCCCCGCACCCGGGCCCCAGGCCAGCTCTGCGCTCGGCTGCCCGCCCCGCGGAGACCGGATTTGTGGCCGGCGCGGCTCGGACCCGCATGCGCAGAGCGGGCGCCGCGGGCGGACTACAGCTCCCAGAGGGGCCTCCCGACTGCGGGCGCCCGGCCGCCGCCGCCGCCATCTTGAAATCTGATGCGCTGTCTCCCGGCTTGGCGTCAGCCTCCGGCGGCCTCGAGAGTTCTGCGAACTGAGCCGGCTTCCCCGGGAAGAAGGTGAGGGCGCGACGGCTGGCGGGAAAGACAGCTGTGGGAGACATGGCAAGGTCCGAGCACAGCACGCGCCGCCGCCGTCCCTCAGCATCCCCCTGAGGCGACTCTTGGCCCGCGCCGGCCCGAGGGGCGGGGCTGACACCGTGGTACCCGGCGGCGCGCGGAGCGGAGCGGGGGTGCCCTGCAAGAGTGGGGACCCCGCCGGGCGGTGTCGCGGGCTGGGGACCGCCGAAGCACAGCCCGGAGCCCGCGCGCGCTCCCCTGACAGCTCAGGCAGTCGCTGGAAGCGAAGATGAAGGAGATTTGCAGAATCTGTGCCCGGGAGCTGTGTGGAAACCAGCGGCGCTGGATCTTCCACACGGCGTCTAAGCTCAACCTCCAGGTGCTGCTTTCGCACGTCCTGGGCAAAGATGTCACTCGCGACGGCAAAGCGGAATTTGCTTGCAGCAAGTGCGCTTTCATGCTCGATCGGATCTACCGCTTCGACACCGTCATCGCCCGCATTGAAGCGCTTTCCATCGAGCGCTTGCAGAAGCTGCTGCTGGAGAAGGACCGCCTCAAGTTCTGCATCGCCAGCATGTATCGCAAGAACAACGATGACTCCGGCGCGGAGACCAAGGCGGGCGGCGGCGGGACTGTTGACATTTCTGGCTTACCCGACGTGAGATACTCTGCTCTGCTTCAGGAAGATTTCGCCTACTCCGGGTTTGAGTGCTGGGTGGAAAATGAGGATCAGCTGCAGGAGCCACACAGCTGCCATGCTTCAGAAGGCCCCAGCACCCGGCCCAGGCGATGTCGAGGTTGTGCAGCCTTGCGGGTTGCTGATGCCGACTATGAAGCCATTTGTAAGGTGCCTCGCAAAGTAGCCAGGAGTATTTCCTGTGCGCCTTCCAGCAGGTGGTCTACCAGCATTTGCACCGAAGAACCCGCGTTGTCAGAGATTGGGCCTGCGGACTCGGCAAGCTCAAAGATGCCCCCAGATGGAGAAAGCATGGAGGAAGGAACGCTGGACTCCTCAGTGGAATCTTTGGATGCGAGTACCCAGGCGAGCCCGCCCCGACAGAAGGAGGAGGACGCGGAGAGGAGTGCGAAGGAACTTGGGAAGTGTGACTTTTGTTCGGATGAACAGGCACCACAGCATGTGTGTAATCATAAGCTGGAGGTGGCTCTTAACATGATTAAAGGCCTTGACTATAAGCCGATCCAGAGCCCCCGAGGGAGCAGGCTTCCCATTCCAGTGAAATCCAGCCCACCTGGAGCCAAGCCTGGCCACAGTGTGGCAGATGGAGTTTGTTCCAGTTTCCTTAGCAGGTCTTTGAACAAGACACCTCTGAGCTCTCCCTTGGAGATGGCAGACCTTCAGGAGCTGTGGGATGATCTCTGTGAAGAGTACTTGCCACTCCGGCTTCAGGTATATGACATGGCTACGTAGTGCTTTTCTGACCGTAGCTAGCTGGCCCTCAGGCTTCGCAGGACTTCACATAATTTCCTTCTGTCTAGGTTTGAGAAAATTAATCACTGAGCTCATTTTGGCTATATCTTTTCATTTTGTGTCTCATGTATTTAAATGGTTTTCACTCAGGTAATTTGTTTTTTCCAACCCTACTTGTAATGTTATACTAGTTGGGTTTCCTGTTGTCAAAATTGGCTACCTTTTAAGGCAGAAAGATCCTCAATTCATTTTTCTCCTATAAAAAGACATGTAATCTCATTCCTGGCACTAGAACTTTGCTTGTTTCCCTTTTATTTTCTCCTCCTATTTGTTTAGTTCTAGACTTAAACTTTCACCTCTGGCATTCTTTAAGGCAGTTCTCTAGTTAGTTCTTGCAGCATATCCAGTATGCTGCAAAATAATTAGAACAGAAAGTAAATGCTTGGGGAAAAAAACCTGTTAATCACCAGTAAAGCATTGTGACATGTGGACCACCTTATAATGAATATATTATTTGAAGATTGATGGTGATTTATTCGTAGAAGAGACTTGGAAATTCAAATATGGTCAGTGAAAATGTTAAAATGAAAACAGTATGACCAGTTTTTCTAAGCTCTGTTAGAACATATTTGATATTAAGAGTCACTATAGGGCTGGTGAGAGAGCTCAGAGGACTAAGCACTTGCTTAGGTAAGTTCAGGGGCCACGGTTCGATCCCTGTCCTCCGGTGCACTGAACTCAGGATAGTCTTGGTGGGGTGGCACAGGCCTGTAATCCCAGCACTAGGGAGGCAGAAAACAGGATCACTAAGAGTCCAAGCTGCCTAGTGAGATCCTGCACAAAAAAATTCACCAATTTTACTTTTTGCTTTATTTTATGAAAAATATAACAATTTCATAACAAAAATAAGAGTATAGCAATAGTTAATACAGGAGGTATCATTAGTTTCAAAGTACAAGACATAACCCAAAAAGTTTCTTACAAAAAAGAAATCTATGAACTAACATAAACTGGAAGTATAAATGTAACAAATTAGCATATATATTAATGTATTTTTTAAACAATATAATATGCATTGGAGACGTATTTCAACTTCTCCCTACTTCCTATCTTTTTCATTTTTTTAACGACTAGACAGTGGCAGTTGGTCCTACTTTATGCTCTCCATTTCTGTTCAGTTGGTTACAGATCACCCTTCTAAATTCAGCTATAAAAAGGGACCTGACAGATGCTGTTTTGTGTCCATATTGACAGTAAATGGTAGGTTCAACTAACTTTGAAAAACCTTCTGGCAAATTCCATTTGATATAAATTTGTTTAGTGGTCCCACTGTGAAGGTGGATCATATAGAAGGCATTTTGGGGAAATCTGGTACTGTTAAACATAATTTCAGAAATTTAGAGCTTGACAACATGAAATTGTTGACTGTCACATAACAGTGACAGAGTGAAGAGTCTATTGTGAAGAGTGAGTCTATTGTGTGTAAAATTTGTATCACTATAAAAACTTAAGCAGAAAATAGAAGTTTTAAATTTTACACAATACTATCATAAACATGAAATTATCAGAAATTATAAGGTGTTCATGAAAAAGTAAAATGATGTACTTTCATTTGTATAAAATGTTTAGTATTGTATGTATAATGAAAGTGTGCTTACTTTTGTTTCCCCCCACCCACTCAGTGGAGCCAGATTTGACCCTAACACTATCTGTGCCCAGATGTAGATGTTACAAATTAAAGGTTCACATTAGGATTTAAAAGTAGATTAGCCATGGTGGATGGGCAGTAAGTTGTTTTCCTCTTTAAGTAGCCACTAAAAGAAAAGGTTTAGAAGTTATAAGCAAAATGAGAAATTTTTCCCCCTCTATGCTTAATTAAGAACACTGACCTTTGGTGCTGGAACTCAGTAAATTTTGGAGTTGGGAAATATTTTAAAGAACCTCATGGTGGGGAGCCTGTGGCTTAGCTCAGTTATTTAAGCAAATAACTCCAGCAAACGCCATCAGGCACAGGGGACCAGGGTTCAATCCCCAGCTCCACATGCCTTACCTGACAGGCCCTTAAGGCAGCCTGAGCCAGCCCCCCCCCCCCAAAAAAAAAATCCTTCTAAATAACCTCATGGAGTCCCTTAGTTTATTCATTTATTTATCTATTTATTTATTTTTGCAGGACCAGGGATTGAACTCAGACCCTTACACTTGCCAGGCAAGCACTTGTTCTGCTGAGCTATCTCCCCAGCTCAAGTCCCTTAGTTTATTTATTTTTTATTTTTTTGTTATTACTTTTAATAAGAAATAACAATGTATAACAATGTGTGACAGTTTCAAAACAGGTTATTAGTACATTTCAATATTTGATACAATGCATATTGTTGTCCTCCTATTAGTTATACAGAGCCCAGGGTGTAGGTGTTATAATTTTTCAAATCATTATTGGTACAACCAAATTTCTTCTCATTGAACTAAGAGAAAGTAGTTATATGCATAATCCAGTGTTCGATAATTGCAGTGGGTTATTGGTAAAACTGACAATGTTAGAAGCTGTTGATTTAAGCCTTTTACAGCTCAGCATTCTAATCTAGCTTTCCGTTTTATGCCTTGCGGTTAAACTTTTCTGCTGGGTGGTTAAGGGCAAGTTAAAGTCCCTTAGTTTAGAAAGCTGAGTTTAAGTAACTCAGCTCCTAGGGCCTGACAGATAGCTCAGCAGACTAACGGGCCTGCTTTGGTGGAGATCAGCAGCCTGCTGTGCCAGCCCTGCCTGTGGGGCATGCTGAGTCAGTGACTGAGACTGGGCATGGTGCCAGAAGTGCACCTATAATCCCAGCTCTTGGGAGACTGAACACAGGCGGATCACTACGAATGCGATCTAAGTAGTGAGACCCTGTAGGCCCTGTCCTAAATAATAAATAAATAAATAAATAACTCGGCCTCTATAGACTAAAGCTTCCTGACTATTTTTAGTCAAGATCTTTTAGTTCTATACATTATACCACATTGCCTACAGTACATCACCTTATTTAAGTACTTATTTGAAACTAATAGCCCTTTTTCTATAACTTCCAATATAATTCTTTAGGAATTTTTTGAACAAAATTATCTTCTGAATGAGCACTATAACTGTATCTTTAGTCAAGTCCCTTTACCTCATTAACTTTGAACATTAGAACTTTAAAATAAT
>PVKN010044839.1:0-10032 GCA_004027915.1 Capromys pilorides
CCATAAGCAGAGTGAAAAGTCAATAGCAACCTAGAAAATACATTTGCAACTCGTTACTACACAATTAGTAAGAAAAAGAGCAACTACTCAATAGGAAAATGGGCATAGGACATTTATCAGGTGAGTGGATTAGCAATTTGGCAGTGACTATCCAAATTACAGATATATGTACTCTGATACAGCAATTTCATTTGTAGGACTTATTTATAATATCTATAATAATGACATTAACAACAATTCAGTAAGTTACAGACATATTCCTGTATATGGAAGATATTTTTTCTCTTTTTGTTTTTTGTATTTTTTTTTAGGGAAGGGTCTACAGTGTGTTCAGTGTCTCACTACTAGATCAGATGCATCTTAATTGCTGTCTCAGCACACTCCAGGTGTGGGGCTGGCACGGCAGGACTGGGGATCGAACCCCTGGCCTCTGCACCTGCTTGCAGGCACTTTAATCCACCAAGCTGGTTGGCTGGCCCTCTCCCATATATGGAAACCACTCATAAATACATTGTTTCTAGTATCAAGAAATTAAAATAATGGAAATGATTTTCAATGGGAGAATGGTTATGCAAATGATGATACGTTAAAGTAATGGATTAGTAGTCATCATAGAAGACTGAGGAGCTCTTTGTTTATGAGTGTAGGTTGATGTCTAAAATACGGTCAGTAGAAAGTAAAAGTACAGGAAATAATAGTGAAATGACATTTTTGTAAGTAACAGGTGATACATGACACTTTATATGCCTTTGCTGGCTTCAAGAAGCAGCACTGCACAGCTGGAGCATGTGGGGGACAGGGAGGCATCACTGCATATAATTATATGTCCTTTGAATGGACAACCAAAGGAATTACCCATTTCAACTCCCAAGTAAATAAATTACATTTTAAAAAATATTTCAAAAGAGAGCACAAGAAATAGAAAACTCTCAATACTTTAATGTGAAAACTAGCTGAGTCTAGAATCCCAGTAGTCTGGAGGCTGAAGCAGGAGGATCATGAGTTTGAGGTGAGCCTAAGGCAGCAACAAGACCCTGTCTCCAAGCAAAAATTGAACATCCAAAGCTGGGAGTTCAGGGAATAGAAAATTTCTAATGAGGAGCTGAGGATCTGATTCCACAAAGGCAGCATGCTGCATCCAGCAAGAGCAGGTCTTCTCCTCACACCCATCCCCCCACCAATGTCTGTGCTCTTCCACTAATCTCAAGTAGATATGGATCTGACTTGTCAACTCCCAGCACCTCCCATCACATCCCACCTTCCCTGATTTCAAACCTGTCTACCCAGGAACCCACCTCTATGCTTCTGTCTTCTTTGTGTCCTTCAAGGATGACCCATGGCAGAGCACCAAGCCAAGGGCTCCTTACCTTTCTCTGCTGGGCTCAACTGTTGGGTGTGGTTGTCTGTCTGAAGAATGAAAAGACTCATTATTAAGACATATTATTGGAAAACTAGACTAAGGCAGACGACAGTGAAACAGGCAATGGTAGGAGTTTTTCACCCGTAGACTTGTAATGAGACCATAAGGAGGAATATTAATAAATTACAAGGGGCAGGGGAACCACCTACTTGCCATACTCTGAATTTTTTTCTTCTCAGAGCTTTATAGTTGATGTGTTATTAACATCAGAGAGAATTTGATGACTTGTCACATTCACTCCTGAGTATTGAAATGAAAAGGATAGAAAATAAAAGTATGGAAAATGAAAATCAATTTCATTCTTTAATTTTAGTCATCCCTTCCTGGAGCACATTCAATACTACTTTGGGTTTTTTCATTGTTCAGGTTATTAATAACAAAGAGCTAAAGTATTTCACATTCCTAAAGAGTCTTTCATCTCAAAGGAGCCAATGTAATTCACTAATTCAGTTACCTGAACTACATTTGGTAATTATTTGAGGATCATTTCACCCAGAGGTGAATTTCGACGAGTTGTGTGACACAGCCAACAGTCACTTCATTCTCCAGTCAGTGCAAAAGAAAAATGAATAGCTAATAGGGATGTCCTCCTAAAGGATTTTCCCAGTAAAAACGTCAGGGAGATGGATGCTGAAAGAATGTAATTAACTGCCTGAAATTAATACTTCCAACTTTACCAAAGGTTTCCTGACCTCCTTACCAGTGTCAGGGTAGAGAGGTGGCTTATTTCAGAATGGGACTCTAGCAGTCAGGAGACCTGTGAACAGCAAGCACTCTGCTGCTATTAATTTTATACTTACAATGTGTAGTTCTCTCTCTTTTTTAAGGGTATTATACATGGCATTGTATTTACAGTTGGTTTCATCTATTTACTTCTAGAATATAGAAACACAAATGATTTTCTATGTTCGTGTTTGTCAGTGACCTCCCTGAACTCACTTATTGGTTTGAGAAGTGTTTTTGCAGATTCCTTGGGGTTTTCTATGCATACCAATATGGCATCCACAAGCAGAGGCAGCTTTAATTCCTGCCTTCTGATCTGTGTATCTTTTATTTCCCTTTCTCTCTGTATTGGGCTGGCTAGGTAATGGCTAGCCAGTGGTAGGAACTGATATTTTTCCCTTGTACTTTGTCATAGGAGAAAAACATTCAGTATTACACAATTAAGTTGAATGTGGTTGTAGGTTTGATCTTTACAACGTTGTGTTTCACATTGAGGAATTTCTTGCCTATTGTTAGTTTTCTGAGAGTTTTAAAAATCATAAAAGGCTGTTTAATTTTATCAAATGCTTTTCTGCATGAACTGATACGATGATGTGTGATTTTTTTTCCTATTTAGTTTATTGATAGGGTGAATTAGATTGATTGGTTTTGGAACACTGAGCTCATCTTGCATCCTGTCAACAGTCATTTCAATGTTATTTAATTTTAAAGCTTATTTGCAGGGAATAGTGTCTTGGTTCCATAGTTCTATTGTTGGTGGGTAGAGGAGTAAGGCAGGATATTTAGCTGAGCCACCTGACTGAATAGGAATGGACTTCTTTCTTCCATTTTTCTCCCTATTATTACCCAGAAGTCAGGAAACTGCAGCCAGCATCACAACTACCCAGTACCTTGAGATTGGTCACCAGGCAGTGTCATGTGGAGTCTGGCTCCCAAAAAAGCACATGCTTGGGGGAACAGCTTATCAGTCACTACTGCCCCAGAAAGGAGAATAAACTTCAATCCCCTCTACATTCCAGAAAGCACGAGTGCATTTTATTGGGAGAGGCTAAATCACATCTGTAACCCTAGTAGGATCAGAGTCAGAAAAATATGCTTTGTGTCTTCTAGCCCCCGGGACCCAAAGTAAAACACAGAGGGAAGGGGAACTGGGTGCTGAGGACCAAGAGACACTGTGTAGCAGTCCTGTCCATCTCACTGAATCCAATAGGTGTCAGGAATTTTATATCAATCTCTTTACAATTACTCTCTAAATACTTTCTCAATTTTTAATACTATCTTGCTCCTTATTTTTCCCATGATCATTAAAAACCTCTCTCAGAGCCAGGCATACTGGCACACACCTGTAATCCCCACTACTTGGGAGGCTGAGGCAGAAGGATTATGTTTGAGGCCAACCTGGGCAATTTAATAGGTTTTGTCTCAAAATAAAGTGATAAAAAGAAGTGGAGTTGTAGCTCAGCATTCTCTGGGTTCAGTTCCCAGTACAACAGACACAACCAAGCAAATCTCCCTCAAAAGGGTGCATTTGTAGGGGTGCAGTTGGGAAGGAGAAGAAAGAGATGAGATGTGACACAAACAACATATAATTTAATGATCTGCTCTACAGAGCTGTGTTTACATAGAGAAACACAGTGGGCGAAACAAAGGCAGGCAGAGCTTAACTGTCCCCAGTGGAGTTGGCTTTTGGCAGCTGAGAGTAGGGGTAGGAGGCAGAGTGTGCGTGGGTTTTGGCCTCTAGAGGGATCTCAGACTCAGCAATGGAACACAATCCCAGCTAAGTGAGCAGAACAGACAGGCAGACATCACATTCCATGAAGAGAAATAAGAATTTGAGCAGAACAAGTTGTAACCTGATTAGTAAGGTCAAAGTTGAGATTAAGTTGGTTGGGAAACTTTGGAGCTAGGTAGGGTCTGAGACTGCTCCAGGGACTTTGGTTGGGCACAAGAGCAGAGCCCAGGTTCGTGTTGTTGTTTTTGTTTGTTGGTTTGTTTTTTATATTTTTAATATGGGATCTACAGGGTCTCACTGCAGTTTTTCAACCTCCCAAGAACTGGGATGACAGGTGTGCGCCCCCAGGCCCAGTTTCCATTGCTGTCTCAGCACTAATCGGCTGAGTGATCTCCCCCCACCCCCTCCAGTTGTTTCTTATTTGAGATGGTGTAGTACACTGGGGGCAGCTTTCTTAGCAGGGACCCTCGGTGTGTTATTTACATGGCATTTGAAGATATTCCTTGTGGATGATTGAGAGATTCAGCCAAGCATCTTTGTGATATTGCTCTTTCCTTAGCGTCTAGGTGGTGTTCTGTGAGCAGGTAGCTTGCTTCGAAGTCAAATTTGGGTGAAAGATTCAGAACCTTTTTCTTATTTCAGATGGGAGCTTTTTGCTATTACTGTGTTTAGTGATATGTATTCTCCATGTGTCTTTCTCACACATGAAGGATTGAATGTTCCTGATGATAATGATTTTTAAATTATTTCAGCTTTTAAATTCTTTTCTTTTTTTTTTTTTTTTAATTTTATTTATTTATTTATTTGTTTGCTTGTTGTGTTTGTTTGTTTCTTTATTTATTCATTTTGTGGCTGGCTCAGCCTGCTCTGGTGGTGGCTCTGGCGCAGCATGTGGTGCCGGGGATCGAACTGCAGTCCCCGCAGTTGCCTGAGCCCTCCTAAGCAGGCGCTTTAGACCACTGAACCATCTCGCCGGCCCCTTAAATTCTTTTCCCACCAAAGTGAATCTCACTTAGAAACTCAGTATAAAGCTCAACTAGAAGAGGAGCTGCTTTGATTTAAATTCAGTCACATCCAGATACCCATATGAAAGATCTCGGTCTTGGTAAAATTTCTAGGGCTTCAATAAACAGAATTTTGAAATTATTGTAATATTGTTCTTTAGTGTTGGTTATGACTCGTACCTACTATAGAGAAGAGGAGATGAAGGCATGAAGGGTAAAGATCTGGCTTTGCCAACACCACGCCTTGAGTTCGTATGGTCAGGAATTGTGCTTGGCTGATCCATAGTTTGGTTTGAATCAGGCAGAGTTCGATTTTCCTCTCACCAAATAAGAAGAGAAGTGGGCAATGGAGGCTGATGTCAGTGGTGCTCTGGGGTCCCAGGGCAGCCAGACCTTTTGTAGCTTGCCATCCCATGATTACTAGGCCAGGGCCCCACCCCATGTTGTCTGTAGTCTTGAAGAAGAGAAAGACGGAGGATAGAAAGGTCCTGCTGGTGGAATCATTAAAATGTAAGTTGCCTGGAAATGTATTTACATCTCCTTAAGGAATACTATTCCTACCAGCAACACAGAAGCTCTGCCAGGGAGGAAGGGGAGAGTCCATATTGGCATTAACAGATAGTTTGTCACCGTGTGATGTCCTTGCCCTTTAAGAGAGCATGTGTGCTGGATTTGTCCTAATTGCAAACAATCTTCCTGTTCTCATTAACCTACAAAATCAATATTTCCATACCTAAATGTATATTTTTTCTCAATTGTTTTTCCTACTCAGAAAAGTCTAAAAAAGTTACTGTCAAATTCATGTCTTGAATTCCATTTTAGAAAATATGGTATCCACAAAATAACTAACTTGTTATTTGTTCAAGCTACATGACAAATATAATGTTTTCAGAACATTGTATTTGTGTTTTGGGGTTTCTTCAGGTCAAAATCCTGCTCAATGAGGGAAGTGGCAGTTGAGAAGGAGGAGGAAGTCAGCAATATGTGGGGTCTATGACCAAAAGGGGGTGTTGGGTTATCCTTCTGGTCATAATAACCCTCACAGGAACGTCATTACTAGTTCTTTAAGGAGGCATTGGCATTGCCCACATCCTTTCTTGTCCACCTCATCAAGGTAGTGGGGGGAGCCACTGCTGCCTGTGGTATGGCATGAGAGACAAAGACTGCACATAGGTCCAAAAGATCTGAACACAGCTCTGTGCCTTGCCAGCTTTGTGACCTTCAGACAAGTCACTCCATTTCTCGAGGCCTAGCTCTGTCTACGGTGAGCAGAGATCAGGCTAAATGCACTGTATGGCCATTTGCCACTCAAATATTCTGATACTATTTCCTGCTCCCTCCCACTTCCCTTGGTCTTCACTTAGATTGGAACGTGAGGTATGAGGGCTGTCAATCACTGGGAAAGGGCTCTTAAAAGTCACTTACCCACTTTCTCACGTCAAAAATTGTAGTAAATGGGGCCGGGGAAATAGTTCAGTAGAATAAGCGCTTGCCTGGCAAGTGCAAGGGCCTGAGTTCAATTCCTCGTCCCCCCACCACCCCCCCAAAAAAAATTGTAGTAAAAAATCCATCTTTTTTTCTTTTAAATTTTACTGATAAATATTTGTTTTCCAGACTGTGGATGGCTCCCTAATGCATACCTTTAACCAAAAATATCTCCAGTTATATGTAATGCCTGTTTGCTCTTGCCCCGTTGATTATAGGGTTCTCATCTAGTTGTTCATAGGACAAGTTTAGGCAAAGTAAGAATTGAAGTAGGATGAAGAGCCATTTTTCAAAGAAATGACATCCAGATTGCTTGTTATCTTTTCATGAGCTCACCTACTAAATGATTCAGTCTGTCAAAGAAAACTGGATGCGTGTTATGTGCAAATCATTCCATGGAAAAGATGGCCTTCCACACTGACCTAAGCTGTCGTGTGGGTAGACCTGCCACTGAGCACCATTCAGATGCCCATGTAAGTCACCTTCTTATTTAATCTTCAAAAAAGCCACAAAACATAGCCACTTGTCAAGGAATTCTATTGCTCATCTCTCCCTTTTCTTATAGTTTGTATAAAATATTAGCTAAATAAATAATTGGTAAAGTTTCATAATATCCCCCCTTCAATCATTTAAATTAAAGGGGCTGGCAAGATGGTTCAGCATTCTAAAAAGCCTGCTTAGGAAAGCTTAGGCAACCGCAGGGACTATGGTTCGATCCTCGGCACATGCGCCAGCCCCACTCCCAGGGCAGGCTGAGCTGGCAATAATAATAATAATAATAATAATAATAATAATAATAATAATAATAATATCACTTAAATTAAAAATGTGTTGCAGTGAAAGACACATTTTCCTTAATTCCCCTGATCACACCCTCCACTTTGAACATATTTATGCCATCATTCTTGCCATTTTCTGAAGCAGTTTTCTTTCATGAGTATTTTTATGAGGTGTAATTAAAAATACAATGAATGGTATTGTCAAATGCCACCCAAAGGTAAGCTAAGCTTAAGAACTTTGTGGGGCCCAGGGATATAGCTCAGTAGCACAGCACCTGCCTGATAAGCAGAGGGTCATAAGTTTGAGTCCTGTACCAAAAAGGAAAAAAAGAAAACAGGACTTTATGCTATGTCCTCCATAACCTATTGATCAGATCTTTCACTGTGTGGCTTCTGGATGTACTGCAAGGTTAAAATGACCATGAAAGGTAAATGTTTTGAATCAACTGAGGACATTAAGGCAGCCAGGACCGTGCAACTGCAGACACTTGTGAAAGAGAACTTCCAGAACTGCTTTGGAAAGTAGCAGCGATAATGGGATAAGCACGTTTAAAGCAAAAGGGAGTATTTTGATGGGGATTAATGAAAGTGCGTCTTTTTTCTACAATATATTTTTTAAAATTTAAACATTCACTGTATCTTTCAATCATACCTTGAATTCTGGGAGTATCTACTATGTGCTAGGCACTGGGGATATGACTGAGCAAGACAGACAAGAAGGATTTGATGGAGCTGTCAACTTGCTCATCACAGTACTCTCTCTACTCCCTTGTCTATAACCCAAGCCTGGCCAATCAGGAAACTTTGTGTCCTTTTTGACAGTGATGGGGCTAAAGGTTGGAGGCATGATCAAAATCAAACCAGTCCTGACATGCTGTGGGATCCAGTTCTAGGGAAGAGAAAGCTTCTCTGTTCGTCTGAATCCTTGGTCCTGCTGTTTGTGATACCTGTCCCACAATTAAACTTTCTGGTTTCAAAAAGCAATAAATTTATTTTTGTTGTTGTTTAAGCTATTAAACCATCGGAAACTGACTTTCTTACACATCAAATGTCAGAATTTCATGTGATTTGACCTCATAGTTTGAATATCTGCTGCCTGTAATTAAGAGTCCTGACCAATCAGTAGCACTGTCATCTCCAACTCAGAGAAGGCAAATGAGGTAAGGTGTATTTAATGTCCAAAGCTAGGCAGCCATCAAGGATAGCAAGGCCCCAAACCGGGGTGACTTCAAGCCCACACTCTTGATTTCTCGATTACTGTGAGACCAGTCCTACAAAGTCGGATGAGGAGAACTGAAGAGATTGTTACTCCATGGGCGGCACACGGAGCTGCCTGCTTCTAATCCCTGAGATGATAGGCTGCGCTGCGCCTGGATGTAAACCAGCTCTTCACTAAACACATTAGTTGAGCTGATTTTTCTTTTTATTTCTCTTTTTAATAGTAAGAAATTCTTGGGTTTCTGTTTTGTTTTGGTTTTGGTACTGGAAATTGAACTCAAGGCCTTGTGCTTGCTAGGAAGCCACTATTCCATTGAGCTACATCCCTGGCTCAGCAGTAACAATGTCTCAAAGTAAGTGTTATGTTGATGTAGACTGTGGCACAAGATGCTTGTCTTCTCCTGAACTGTCGTTATTGGCATTTGGAGGAGCCCTGATGTAGGTGCCCTGGCATCTGCCTCTTCTTCGGCTAGTTATTGTTGGTTGGAGTCATTTATTTGAGCTAAACTGGATGAATCTGATTTTTTTTTTTTTTGCCAAAAAAAATATGAAATCTCAAAAATAGAAGGACTAAGTTAGATTAATAGCTGAACTACAAAGATAGAGAACACCTAGTGCTGGGAATGTGGCTTGGTGGTAGAGCACTTGTATGGCATGTGCAAGGCCCTGGGTTCAATACTCAGCATTATGACAGGAAAAGAGATGAGAAACTCTTGTTTTCATAACTTTAATTTTTTTTAATTTTTATTTATTTATTTTTTCCGGTACCAGGGATTGAACTTGTTTTCATGACTTTAGAGCTGCTATAGTCCTTGCAGTGTGAGGTACAGCTGTTCTACTCCTCCTTACATTTCTTTCAAGTAAATTTGCTTTTGCATTAAACTAGCTGCAGTTGGTTTGAGAAAAACACCTTAATGCTAGTGAAAAATATGAAGAAGATAAATTCTTTAATCAAAGTTCTTTTTATAATTTCAATTATTTGCTAGCCTAGGTGAGGATGTTGCCAGCTATTCAAGCTCCCAGTCCTTAATAGAAAGTTTGCTAGCTGAGCTGGGATTCCCCAGTATAAAATAGAAACAAAGATACGCATGGTACATTGGTTCATGAAAGCTTCATTTGCAAAAAAAATTTGATTCACAAACAAAGAATATGGCAAAATGTTTTTTTTTTTTCAAACTCTCTATGAGGTGACAAACGTAACCATAACCGTCTTACCCGCACAAACATGGCCATCTTTTCCAAAATCATGGAACAAATTAAGTTTGAGAACTGAGGTACCAGTGTACCAAGTCAGTTATTCCTGTTGCTGAAGACTGATCACCTTATTAAATAACCACTCACTGTTTGCCTAACTGTAAATAAATAGAACCCAAAGGGCTGAACTAACTCATGGCTAACATGGTAAACATTTGCCATTCTGGGGGCTACTGTACTGATAATCTTCTCATCTGGCTAGATTTATAAGAATTATTTGTGGTCAGAAAAAGACATAATTTCAAACAACTAAACTCAAACAACAGGTTGGTGAATTCAAACTTGTTTTTTAAAAAATATGATGGACACATAATTAAAATCCTCTTATGATATGGCCATATACTTTTAGAAGTAACATAATATATTTTTTTAAAAATATTGAATGTCAGGCCAGAAAGATAGCTGAACAGCATAAGT
>PVKN010044840.1:0-10032 GCA_004027915.1 Capromys pilorides
CCATAAACAGGTGGATCACTAGGAGTCTGTAGTGGGACCCTGAACACCCTGTAGACCCTTCCCTAAAATACAAAAAAAAAAAAAAAAAAAAAAAAAAAAAAAAAAAAAAAAAGAAAAGAAAAGATCAATTGTTGGAATTGCTTCTGTTAAGTGCTTCAAGAAGAAATTTGAAAAACAATATAACTTATTTTGTTCTATAAAAGTTAAAAAGGTGCATTGTGATACTGTTTAAAAACAATGAATTTTGGTTTTCCCTCAGTTCACAAGCCTTTCTGAGACTGGCTCCGAACCCATGTTGGGAGCCTGCTAAAAATAAGCACCTTTTATATATAGTGGCTAACGAGAGTACTGCTTTTGTAGGATTCATCTAGGTGTGGTACATTATCAAGCAAGGTTCAATCACATTAAACTCTTCAAATATTAATACCAGGTGTGGTCAATATACACAATGAATATTTCACTTAAAAAAATAACTAGCACAATAAAAAGGACATGGTCATTGGTCTCCCTTGCTTTGTCCACATGAATCTCATTATTCTGTCCACTTTCTGAAAGAGCAGGGAAAGTCCTCTTTGCTGAGTATCTTCAAGAGATAAGAAAACAACCAAATAAATAGAAGGAATGCTGCCACCGAGGGCTGCTGAATGGAAAGGCAGACGCGGGAAACGTCACAGTGCGGTGCCATCCGCTGCCATCCTGCAACTCTCAGCCTTTCTTCCCCAAAGGCAAAGGGACTCTAGAATGTGCACATTTTGGGTGGACGCCAGACGTCGATGCAGTCACAACAGCACAACTAAAGACAGTTGTGAAAGCGGACTTCGGGGATTGCCTCAGACGGTGGCAAAACTGTGGGACAAGTGTGTTTAAAGAGTATATTCTGAGAGACATTAATTGCAATGTGTATTGTGGTGTATTTTTTTTTTAATTTAAGCACTCACTGTAATTTCCAGTTATATCCTTAACATGTTAGGGAAGGGCTTTAATGTAGAAAATCACTTCACTCATAACTTTTATTAATGTATTATTTGAAACAAAGTGTAAGAGAGACTTTCTGCCTCTTTTGAACTGTCACTGTAAATTGTAAACTTATATTTTAAATTGGTATTTATAGTTCTTCTTTCGTATGGGTATGGAATGTGGTCTTTGATATGTTTATTTAAATTTAGATTGTTCATGAACTCATTATATCATACATATTCTGTAAGGCACATTATTTTTGCTGCTGTTGTTGTTTGTATTTAGGACAGGGTCTATAAGGTATCATTGTGCAGAATGGACTCATAGTGATTCTCCTGTTTTCAACCTCACTGGGATTACAGATGCATGCCACTATGCCTGGTCTCAACTGCCTTCGCAGTGCACCCCTGCAGGTGAGGCCAGCATGATAGGCCTGGGGATGGAACCTCGGCCACAGCACCATGACTAAAGCAAGTGCTTTAATCTGCTAAGCTATCAGACCGGCCCTAAGATACATTATTAAAATAAAAATAATAGAACCAAAGAGATATTTCAGTGGCATAAGCACCTGCCTGGGAAGTGCACGTTCCTGAGTTTGATTGATTGATTGATTGATCGATCAATCAATCAATGCAGTCCTTCATAGTTATATTTGAAAAGCATCAGTCTAAATATTCTCTGATAGTACTAGTCTGGGCTCTTTCTACCCATGATGCCCCCTGTTCTCTATGGATTCAAAAGCCTGCCACTATTGCTGCTGCATAGGCCAATTTTCATCTGACAATTAAAACCATCTCTAAACTTACTCCTGGAAACTTGCAGACTGTATGTATTATATTCACTTATTTTGACTCAGAGATTGGTGGCAAATGGGTTTTTGAAAGTATCTTAAGCTTTCAAAATGTTACATAGTTAACAAAAAATATTGATTCTTTGTTAAATGCCAGACATATCTTTTTTCAATGCAGTGATAAACAATACATTAAAATAAGCATTAAATACATTACAGATAATTGTGATTATGCAAGATATTTAATTATATGATATAATTGTGATATGTTAATTCTGAAAGTAATTATCAATTATGTCTTTAAATATGTAATGGAGAACCAAAATATACTGAAGAAGCCCTTCAAAGACATATATGTTCTAATCCCTAAACCTGTGAATGTCACTTTATTGGACAAAATGGATTTTGCAGATGTGATTAAGGATCTTGACCTGTTGGGATTATCCTGGGTTGCCCTAGTTGATATGATTTAATCAAAGGAAGTTCACAATAGCAAAATGCAGTTATTAGTTTGGATGTAGTGAGGGAACCAAAACTGCATGGGATTCTAGGCACATGTAGGCACCTCCACTGGCATACATGCACAGAACATACAAAGCGACCTATGTACAGACCCTCGACAACTCCCACAGATGCATACTTGCACACAGACACATATGAACACATCTAGGCACACACACACAGGCTGCTACCCCTTTAGCCCTTCCTCCCCTCAGACCTTCCCCACAGACTGTGGGAGGGCACCTGTGATGCGGGTTGTGCTCTTCCTCATGCACTGTGCATTGACAAGCTTTTAAATTTATTGAGATAATTTATGACCGGAGAGCCCACGAGCCTGGGGATGCTGGTGGGATCAATAAAATGGAGGAGGTAATACAGATATCCCAACAGAAAACAGTGTAGGGACATTTGAGTTCTAGACTATGGAAGCTGATTTTGAACTTCTGACTTTTAGAACGTGGAGGAAATAAATTTGTGCTGTTTTCAGCTATCAATCGTTAGGATGAATCAATCTAGGGACTTCTTGCTTGTAAGGGAGATGTCTTTCAGTAGGAATTAAATTTAAACTGAGATATAAGAAAAGGGTAAAAGCCAATCAGAGAGTGTCAGAAATTTCCAGGTGGAAGAGACACAGTAACACTGAACATGATGAGCTGGTTCTCTGTTGCTTTTGTAACAAATTTCCACATTCAGCAAGTTAATCCAACACAAATTTACTGTGATACTTTTCTAGAGGGCAAAAGTCAAAAGTTGATCTTGCTAGACTAAAGTCAAAGTATGATTACAGAGGCATTTCTACTGGAGAGAAGGAAAATACTTTCTTGAAAATTTTTTTAAAAAACAAAATAGTAATATAATATCAGCATTAGAAATGACGCAAAATTTCACTAATCAAAGTAATAGGAATTCAACAAGGTTTGCCGTGCTGCATGATGTTGTCTTCAAGTTAGCTGTTTAGGTTACCAGATATAAATGTACAAAACTGGCTTAAAACAAAACAATAATAAAGGTGTAAAAAATTAAAAAAAGAATAAAAATTTAAGTATTAACTGTGACTTTCAAAAGACCAGCAGAAATTGGCAGTGGAATTATCCAAATTATCCTGCCTATGTGCACAAATATATCCTTTTTCTGTTCTTTCTTTTGTTCTTTTTCTCATTCCAGTACCTGCTCTAACATCTAGGGGTTGTCAACATTTGTTCTTGCCTTGTAATTTCTACACTTATCAATCAAATGACTACAATCTTTTCTTCTGTGACTTCCCTGTGTTCTTGTTTCACTCATGAAGTCCCCATGTGAGCATACTAAACCCTCAGGATAACACAGGATCGCCTTCTTGTCTGGAGACCTTAATTTAACTGCATTTCTGAAGTCTCTTTAACCATGGATGGTGCTAGCAGTGATGAGCATGTGGACATCTGGAAAGGCTGGCATTTCTGTGTGAGAAACAGGAAGGGCTGCAACATCCAGAGAGCAGGGTGTAAAGAAAATAGCAGGGTCAGGAGACAGCTCAGTGATATAAGCATCTGACTGGAGTGTGCGTGGTCCTGAGTTCAATCTCTGGTACAACAAAAGAAAAAAAAAAATCACTTCTTTGAAAAAAATACCAGGAAGAGGCAAATTTTTAAAAAGCAATTCATGAAGAGCATTAAAAGCCACATAAAAGTTTGAAATTTTATCCCATGTGAAGTTAACCAGTCTACTTAAGAACGCTGGAAGGTCATCCTAGTATTTCAACTTTTTTTTAAAGTAGAAAAATAAACTTTACTTCCAGGTGAGTGAGTGACAGAACTTAAGAGGGTGACAAAGATGGCGGGACAAAGGTAGCAGAATGTACATGGAAAGCAGTGAACACAAAATTTTCACACAAAAATTGAGAAGAATTGGAATGGTAAATGAAGCACCATGATTTACATAATGGTAAGATCCTCATTGTATATACAGTGAATATAGAAAGAGAGAAATTGCATAAGGTCTTTATCAGGAGTAAAGGAATCTTGGGTTTAGTTAAAGAAATACTATAATTTGCTAACATAGATACACATGGGTGATGAAAATTGTAGTCACAGTCCAGGAGCATGTATGTCATGACTGGACTGGACTGAAGATGATTTTTTGTGTGTGTGACTCATAGGCATAAACCATTTTTAAGACTTTTATTAGCACCCAAAGGCATTTCCACATGATAGAATGAATGCATGTGTCTCCAGCTCTGCTCCTTGATCTTGGGCTCCCTAGATCATGTGGCCTGTTCCTCTTGGTTATACCCACTGATGCACACCTCCCCACTCCTCATCCACTTACTGCTTAAATATGATTTTGTTATTTTGGTTGACCAGTATATATTCTAGTACATATTTCCATTCCTTTTGGGAAGTTGGTAATGTATATAACACACCTTCATTTCTTTTTTTTCTTAGCCGCTTTCATAATTATTCAAATCAAAGGAGTGTTGATTATTATTCATGGAAACACAGATGTTGAAGTATAAAAAGGATTGAGCAATTTCACTACTTGATGGAATACACTCTTATTGAGAGCTGTACTTTCCTAGGCATGGCAGCTCCACTTGTGAGTTTGGCAGAGCAGACAAGACTGTGCCAAGGAGAGAGCTCATGTGTTTCGCTTGCTCTACTTCTGAGCAATCTCTCCAAGAACTGGTTGAAACCCCTAGAATAGAGTTCCGGAACAGGAGCACACAGTTTCTATCTGAAGCACTCCTACCATCTCTGCAGTCACTCTAGCCATCAAAGGGCTTGTTGCTCTTCAGAATCAAGTTCACCTTGTTGTCTCACAAGAGCTCCACAAGGAGCTCAAATATACGATGGTAACTGTCCAGACCCTTGTGTTAGATTTGGAGTGACAGCTGGTTTCTAGTTTCTACATCTTAAATGTTGGTGAGACTCTTTCAGTTATATCTTGAACTATTTTCTGTGATATTCTTTCTGATATATTCCTCATAAAATCAAACTTTTAGTCTGTGTCTTTCATACTTGATGTTCTCTTTTCTGAGATTTTCTCGTTGTTTGGTTCTTCTTCAGATCTTTAATGATTGTTTTCTGTAAGTAATTTTTATTGCCTCTGTGGGAATTTTAAAGTGTAGTGTTCCCTGTTTGTCAAGACCATCATCTTCTCACTTCAGAGTGCTGTCTTTGAGTCCTCCCTGTTAAGTTTCCCTCACATATTTCACTTCCTATGTATAGCTGTTAGATCAATTTACAACCTGCTGAAAAGAATGAAGGAGGTTTGGTAGCACTTCTTAAGGATGTTGTCTTCATAATGTAGATATTTCTCCACTGAGTTTCAGGATGAGTCCTTCCATGTTGCAGCACTTTTTCCCCATTTGTCCCCAGATTCGTTCATTTTGAATTCCTCATTGTTTCGGACTTATATTTGTACACACATTTGCATGACTACATTTTTGCTTTGGTTCTTTATGATTTAGGTAGACTTGATGTCTTATCATGCCAAAGAAATTCTAGGACAATTTTTAAGACATGTGGCATGTATAAGTAACATATCAGATGTTTATTTGATTGTTTCAGGTTTTAGTTGATTTGGATCAACTGAATACCTGGAAAAGAAAAAAGCCTTATGATGAAAGCCCTTTGTTTTCTTCTTCCCCCTTGTCTTCCTTCAGCTATTGTGCTTTATTTTTGCTCGGCACAATAGGCACTGTGCTTCACAACTTCCTGTATGACATTGGCAGAGAAAATATGACTCTGATAACAGGAAGTGCTCAGGAAGTATTCTGACCAACATCAAAACCCATATACATTAATGACTATGGGTTTACCATTTTTGCTCAAATTACTTATTGTGGGATAATAGCTATGTCATTTTCCCTAAATGGAAGATTAATTTTGTTTCATATAGTAGAGACAAAAACCTATTTTAATTAAAAGAGCTTGCCAATGAAACTACATGGCTTAGCTTTAAGTTTCTTTTAAATTTTGGCAATAAGTCCAGAGATTTGGTTTTAATATTATTATTGAATATTTTTTCCTCTCTATTCATGCACATCTAGGTAGAATCTGAAAATTTGAACCAGTGGCTATGAGTCTGACTCTTTGTTCATGTTAAAAACCTAAAATTGAGTTTTCTGTCAATGATAGATATTCTGTGCTCATCATATTGATGCCAGGGTTGGTAATTTTTAATAAGTAATTTAGCAGCAGATTATTATAGATGTGGCATATGAGGTGTGTGGTATTTAATCATTAAATGGTTGCTGTGGTCTAATCAATTTGTGTCATGAATTTATTGAACGTTTAGCAGGCAGTCTGAGCTGTCACACCTCCCCTGTGGCATTATACTACGAATTTTTCAGTTTTCAAATGTGATAGCATTCTTAAACAAGCAGTACTTAAATTTGGCTTTCAGACTGTTACCTACTTAGATAAAATATAACTTTAGTAAGTTTTAATCCGTGGTCCATAAGAACAACTAAATTGAAATCAAAGAAAAGAATGATGTACTCATGTCCTTTTCAATGTCTTTCTTCCAACGTAGCATATGTTTCAGGTCCCTAAGTTTAAAAGACGCTCCGCATAGTCTCAGGCTTCGGTGATAGGACGCTGATTAGGCACTTGTAGGGTTGGATCTGTGGTGTTTCTGGTGTTTTCACTTTTGATTCGGGATAGTTGACCACAGCAATCAGAAAAATACTGACAAATAGTACTAGAAACTGATAAATATAACAGCTCTGTTATATTTAACAGTTTTAAATTGGAGAAATTTGGTAGACATGAGAGCTTCCCGAAAGAACCTTACCTCTAAAGTGAAAATTACCTATCTGGGTATGATTAGTTTTTGAACATTTAGGTAAAGTGAAAACACAATTAAGGCAAAGGTCCGTCTGAACATATAGTGTATGTGGAAGCATTGAAACCATATTAATAGAACATTCAAAATTCAGGATTGAAGGGTAAAGGGTAATATCTTAATTTGTTTTTTATTAAGCCCTTCACGGTTTAATCTTAACTATTTCAAGGGCCAACCAAATAGCTCAGCAGATTAAGTTGCCTGCCAGCAGGGGAGGGGCCAGGGGTTTGCTCCCTGGGCCTGCCATGCCAGCCCCACCCCCAGGACGCACAGAGATGAGACTGGGCGTGGTGGCGGGAGCCTGTAATCCCAACTCTTGGGAAGCTGTAACCAGGCTGATCACTACGAGTCTGATCCAGTAGTGAGACCCTGAACAACTTGTAGACCCTTCCCTAAAATGCAAAAACAAACAAACAAATAAATAAATAATAATAAATCTCAACATTCAAAATAGCTTTGTTATTCTACAAAGATGTCACTTTAAAAGATATTTTTAAAACAGGAAAATGTTTGTTGCTCAGGAGGAGTAATGAGCTATAAAGTAGACCAGGAACTAGATGCTACACACTTTTGAAACAGCGACTACATCCATGTGCTGGAAAGAATAGGTTCTTTTTAAGAGTATTGAGCCACCTGTCAGGAAAAGTAAATCATAGCTTAGTTTTGAACAATCTAGTTGAAGTGTTTGGATTTTTCATTAAGTGACTGGGAATGATAAAGTATCTGAGAGTAAAGGGGAGAGTCCAGAGACATTAGAGGAGGTTAAACAAGGCAGCATATATTTTATCAGAAGAAAGAAATCCTAAAGGTGAAATATTCCTCAGTTTTGTTTTATAAAAAACTACACTACATCATTGGATCACACTGGTCAGAGTTTATAGCATCTCTTTCACACTTTTGCTGGTCTGCTGTGGCAACTTGTTCTCAGACTGCAAAGCTGGCCTGTGTCTGACTGCAGGTTGGGCTTAAGTCCATCCTGCAAATGTCTCATACTGGCATGAGGACCAGCTGACATAACACTCCTTGAACAAACTGTATAATGGCAAGAAGTCTACCTGCTGAGTCCTATGATCCTGGCTCAGAATTACTAATTCCCATTTCACGATGCCTCAGCCCATCCTAATTGGTAGGGCAGAGTGATTTCTTTACCATCCTAGTGCTACTGGATGTCATTTGGCAAAGTGCACTGCAGTCTAATTGACTTTGGAACAAAGATCAAATCTACCATACAGAAAGAATACAGTGAGATTAGTCTAGACTTGTTGAAAACAGTCTGGAATAGTGTGATCACAGAACAAATTTACATTTACATTTATGAACAGAAAAGATTAGGAGGCATTCCTAATGAATAGGGGAGAGGATTTGTGAGGTACCTTGACATTAGGAATCCAGGTAAATAATTCAAAATCAGGAATAAATGCAAAGAGAAAGTAACTGAAGTTGTTTGCTTTTAAAACATGCAACTAAAGAGTTGAAAGATGGCCCTGAAAACCAAATCTGACCAACTCCAAAACCCAGAAGGGAAGAGCCACTGCATGTTGCTATGAGCCATGCCTGGCAGACACAGAGCACAGTGCAGGTTGCGCTGCAGAGAAGCAGCGGAGTCATCACTGTTCTCTGGGAATTGAGCCCAGTACCTTGAGCTGTCCTGCCGGGCACCTATGCTGCGGAACTGTATCCTTAGCCAGTCATGGGTGTTCTTAATTGAATCTGTTGGTTCAGTTTTTTCCCATACCTGCTGAAAGTTGACCATACAAAACTAAAACTCCAAGACCACAACTCATAATATTTCTTGGGGGTTGAATAAATGGTATTACAAGACAGATGGAGTTCATGAAGGTTAACTAAGAAAATTTTGGTTTATTCTCCTTTGAGCTATTACATACTAATCATTTACAATTTGTAAACTCATTTATTGGCTCTGCAATGTTTGTATGTATCAGGTTTTCCATAATGCACTTTTTTTTTTTTTTCTCGTGCAGAGAACAACGTGGCTTAGATTTGAAATGCCCTCTCCCAAGTCCCATATATTCATACTTGGGCTTTTTGCAAAGTGATTTGAACTTCATAGTTCCTTCATAGGCTGTACCTCCATCCCTGGACTAATCAATGGATGAGATAGCACCTCCATGATGAATTGAGAGATAGTGGAACAGTAGGAGGTGAGGCCTCATTGAAGTTTGTGGGTCTTGCGCATGACTTGGGGACTATATTTTGTCCCCAGCTCTTTGTCTCTAAGTGTTTCCCTCTGTTTCTGCTTCATTGATCCTGTGAACTGAGCAGCTTTTCTGCCATGATGTTTATGCTTTCATAAGGCCTAGGAACCTCATAGCATGGAGTGAAACGTCTGAAAACCCGAGCCCACATCGCTTTTCTCTCCTTTAAGCTGTTTATCTCACAGTCTGCCACAGTGATGAAAGCTAACACAAGCAAAGTGGTGGAAATGTGGCGCAAAGCTTACTGAAAAGATTAATGTAAACATTAGCGTATTTTACTGAAATGACTCTTAGGTTGTACTGTATGGGGCCGGCTAGATAACTCAGTGGGCTGAAGCACATGCTTAGGCAGGCACAAGGACCGGGCTTTGATCCCCAGTGTGTTTTGCCAGCCCTTTCCCCGGTGCACTGAGACTGTGACTGAGACTGGCAGTGGTGGCAAGCACCTATGATCCCAGTGCTTAGGAGGCTGAAAAGAGGAGGATCACTACGAGCCCAATCTGTGTAGTGAGACCCTGTAGACCCTGTATTAATACGTAAAAAAGGCTATGCTGTACTGTGTACATAATATAAGTCATGAAAATCTTAAAAAAGTGTTAAATAGATCTTTCAACTTAATAAAATGTTTGACACATTTTCCAAGAAAACTCAAATTGTTGGCTTGATTGAATTTTATTTATACATACTCATAATAATAGCTAGACTAATTTCTACTACTTCTTTATACCATAAAAACTATTAAGT
>PVKN010044841.1:0-10083 GCA_004027915.1 Capromys pilorides
TGTATGTAAGTAGTGGATGGTTGCATAGCTAGGCATTTTTTGAAGAAACCTGATACTGTGTCTCATTCTCCCAAATATAATAATTTCACGTTTGTCTGATGCCTACCTGGCAGGTAATTCAAATGTGCTTAACCTGATAAGGGAATTTTCTCATTTTTTAAAAATAACAATATAAGAAACAGAAAAGCAGCAGCATCACATTCCACTGAGAAATGATGGCTTCTAACTGACCAAAAGGAAAGGTTTTGGAAAAAAGTTTTCAGTAATTTATGTTATTAACTATAATGTTAGTATTGTTGGAGTGAATTTGTAAAACCTACTAACTAAAGAAGCTGAATTTTTTATAAATCGTTATTTCTTTCGTATGTTTTAAAAATTTAATGTTATTGATACATTTTAGGAACATACACACACACAAACACATAATGATAACAGTCACCATAGGGAGTTTCTACATCACTATTTCATCCGAACAAAAATATGGTCAGTTTTGGATGTCGTGATGGGGGAGACAGCTCGGCGGTCTAAGTGCCTGCCTGGGTGGTGTGGTGAGCAACTTTAAAATGGGAAAATGCTGAGAGTTATGGCCAGCAAGGCATAATGGTTAGCTTCTCAACAGCAGCTGCTTTTGGAGGAGGAGGAAGGGGGACGTAAGTCAAACACACGGTAAGTTCCACTCTATGAACATTTTTCTTATAAACATAAAGCTGAAGTAAACATGGCAAAATATTAACAAACCTAGGTGGTTGGAACACAGGTTCTGCGATTATTTGCACTATGTACATGCCTGAAACAATCTAACTTCAAACATTAGAGTTCTAGATCATTTCCATACTTGGGTATAATATAAAGAGTGTAAGATATTAAAGAAAATCTCTCTCTCTCACACACACACACACACACACGCACGGTAAGCAGAGAACTACACAAGCAGACACCCTTCCACAATCTCTGTGAGCACACTAGGTCACATACAACAACTTACCCCTTTCTGCAATCGTTTCCTTAAAAAATCGGAACCTCCGGGCTTCTGTCCCAGGTGAGGATACCTTGCTTTTAGTTTTGCTTCTTCAGCTTTCTCTGGGCTGGTCACTTTATCTTCCATTTCCTGAAATAATTTTAAAGAAATTAATTCTCTGTTACAACTCCTGGTTTTTAAAGCAGCTCACCTTTTACTGTCTGGACTCTGACTTGAGTTGCGCACAGCAGGGGACACAGCCTCTGAAAACCAGGCACAGGAGCCCTTCAGACGCCTTGGGCTTATTTTCCAACCGTTCCATGTGAGAGCTCGATTATAGCTGTGATGCAAGTGTAACACCCCACACACTGGATAAAAATACCAAGACAGCTCAGCTCCAAAGTCTTGCCGTTACTTTCCAGTCATGTAGAACACATTTATAGTCAGTCACCTTCTATGGAACTCTTCAGCTCTTCGTCTATATTTAGAGAATTATCTGCTCAAATCTAGAAGATCTTTCTGATTTTCTATTTACCCAAAATTAATTTATTCTGAAGTTCCTTATAGTCTTTACTGCAAATAGCAGCCTACCTATCAGCATATTTTCTGTGGCTAAATTAATACAAAATATCTTAATACTTGAAAAGGAGGCAACATTTTCATCAACCCTCACACATCTAGGTATTTTACAGCACAACTTTCTTCCATGTTTAAGATTACAAACTGTTCACGTCAAAGGTGTCATTCTTGGGGCTGGCTCAGTGGTCTGAAGTGCCTGCTTAGGCAACCGCAGGGACTGCGGTTCCAGCCCCAGCACCATGTGCGGCACCAGCCCCACCCCAGGCCAGGCTGAGCTAGCCATAATTTAAAAAAAAGGCGTTGATCTTTAATGTATCAAAATCTGCTTTTTGACAAGACTGCCAGTGTCTTCAGCCTATTTATCTCCTATCCTTCAAAAGACTGTACTCAGGGAAGCCGTACTTCCACTGCACGCAGCACTGAGAGGACAGGCGAGTGAAGAAGCAGTGCTGCCATGCGTGCTGTGCTGTGCCGTACGGGTGCCAGGGAGGCTCCGGGTTGAGGTGGGTTTCTGTATGCACACCCCCATTCCTCCTGGCTACCTAGGATCATCAAAGGCAGGAACAGCAAGCCCACAAATGTCACACCAACTGCTCTTAGAAAATCATTTATCTAGGAACGTCAACATCATATTCATATTTAATATTTATGTACTGTCAAAACTTTCCTCATCTTCAACATCTCCCTTGCATATCGTCCCGCCCCATCTGTCTTGGGTTATTGCGAGAAAAAAGGTGCAGTCGTCAGACACTGCTTCCCAGGTCCCTGCATCTGTGGAATTTTCGCGGCGCTGCAACTCACACTCCCAGGAGCCTCCTCCCAACACTGCACACTTTAGATCATGGGGACTCTGCCAATCACTTGACTTGACATTCTGGTGTGGACCAGTGGGCAGCCTCTGGCATGTGTGCCAAGGCTGGCTGCTTACTGCTGAAAAGCCTGTTCCTTCCTTTGGGACTATGCCTCTCAAGTGTGTGTTCTTCTTGCCTGCTCCCCTCCTCCCGTTTCCTGGGGCCATGCAGCAGCTGTCCTTGTCACACCCTGGCTCACCATGGACAGAACCCACAGAAACTGGGAGCCAAAATAGACGGTTCTTCTTCCAAATTTTGACTGTTGGGTATCTGTCACGGTAATATGACTAGCGTAAAGGATGTGTCCCACAGATGTCACAGTGAGTTATGTGACATAAAACACTGTTTCCACTTCCACCTATAATTTGGGCACCATATGTGTACCTTTAGAGCCTCAGCATGTCAACTGCTGCCTCAGGCATTGCAGAGTAACAAGGCCCACACACCCGCTGGAGCTTGGCCTCTTGAATGGGCAGTCTCGGTGGAGCCAGGCCTTCTAGAGCTCTGCTAGGGCGCTTTGGCCATGGGCGACTCTGTTTATAGTGATAGAGCCCACCCACCCCTACACAAGGTCAGTTATTAGCTGACAACATGGTAGACTTTTAAGGCACATCTGGGGCAGTAAGGTGGCTAGGGCAAGCTCAGCTGCTCTGAGTGTCTCTCTGCAAGCTGAGGGCTCTCCCGGGCCACTACTACTTACCATGTCTTGTCACATCCAGAGGTTTCCCATTAAAACATGAGCAGCACAGACAGCTGAAAAGGCTGCTTAGGTTTAGGGTGCATTTATTTTCCTTAGAAAAAAGAACTGACTCAAGCGGGCACAGTGGTGACCTGTGCTTCTAGCAACTCAGGAGGCTGAGGCCAGAGATCAATGGGGCCCCAGAGCTCGAGGCCAGCCTCTTACCATGGCGAGCCTTGAGTGCCTACACCTGCAGCTGCCCAGCTCAATTCCAGGTTCGCATGTGTTTAATACTCAGGGTTGAGAAAAGGTAACAGGCCCTCACTGCATCATGAAGCGCAAACAGCCTACACAACAACGCCCCAGCTCTGGAGATGCACAGGCTCGGCACACTTTTCAGAGCTTTCCATAACACACAGCCCGCTGGACCCGCTGCTGCTCTAGGTCATACTTCTGTCTGAAACATACAGTGTGCTTTATAGCATGCCAATAAAATCAGGAAAATGAATAACTTATTTCCGTGGTCAATTCCAAAGTGGAAAACAGGACACAGAATACGGTGTGACTGTACGCTACTGGGCATCAAAAATATTCCTAAACATTTACTTCAGGTAGAATAAAAACAAATCCTGAAATAGGCTGTGAGGTATAACCGCGAACTGCACAGATATCAGTCTGTGCACGCACCCACCATGCTTCAGAAGTGGAATTGAGAAGGACGGAGCCCTCCGTTCACGCTGGCACCAGCCCACTATGTGCCCAGTCCTCAAGGGTCCTCAGAGCTGCCACCCGCATGCCGTAGGGATAAAAGTAAACAGCAAGGAGCACAAACAAAACAACAGAAAAGTATATAATTTCCAAACTAGTGGTAACAAAATGAAAAAAATTCAAAGAGCGAGCGAAAGAGAACAACAAGCAACAGAAGAGGAAAAACTGTCATAGAGATGAGGGAAATGAGGCCCAGGGTGCACAGCTGCAACCCCAAGACAAGGAGGCTGGCGCAGGAGGGTCCACGCCCCAGTGCCTGGCAACCTACAGCTGTATGGAAAACAATACAGAGGGCCGAGGACAAACGTGGCCCGGTGTCGGGTGGGAGACACCAAATGCTCCTGTGGTGTACCAGTGCCAGCTGCAGAAGCACAGAAGCTCTGAATAGTCATGCCTGATGAAACAGCCCAAGTCAGGAACTGCAGCAGTAACTGCCAAGCCCACCACCATGAAACTCAACACTCCACTCTTAATTATTAATAACAAAATAATGTATGGAAAAGGTAAAGCAAAACTATCGATGATAACTACCTCCAAAAACTGGAGAATGCATCACCTTCGCAGGCTGTGAAGCAGCCTTCACCACTGTCCCCCAGCCACTGTGTATGAGGTGACTCTTCAGGTTAAAGTCAGTAACATAAGACAAACAGAAATTGCCACACACTATTAATAATTCTGTTACAAAGAAACCATGGGAACTTCCTAACAGTAAGAATTATCAAAGCTTAGCTAGCAGCTGGGGTTGGTGGCACAGCCCTGTAACCGCAGCACTTGCGAGGCTGAGGCAAGAGGATTACTGTGACCAGGCTGGCCTGGACCACAAAGTGAGTTAGTTCAAGGCCAGCTTAAATTGCATAAAGACCCTGTCTCAAAAAGACAAAAACAAACAAAACCCCACAAAAAATACTTGTAAGCTAGAGAGCAAAAATGCTGTACACACCATTTTTAGAGTTAAGTGTTCTATGGCATTGTATCAGTTTGAAGTTCACAGTATTCAGATTACATTTCATCTAGTTTATGGGGAACTAACTAAACAGAAAGATTTGAGTATCAGCTCCATCCCAAAACAGACAAAGAACCCAAAAGAAATGGAGAACAGAAATTAGTGAAATAGAAAACAAAGCCACATCGAGGATCAACAGAAAGGAAAGAACCTAAAAAAGATACTTTTAAAATTGAAATCTGGATTGCCAGTCATGGTAGTGCACATCTGTAAGCCCAGCACTCAGGAGGCTGAGGCAGGAGGATCTCTGGGTGTTCCAGGCCAGCCTGGACACATAAAAAGACTATGTCTCAAAAATTAAAGATTGAAGTCTGATTTTGAATTTTACTTTATAAGCAAACTGTGCTATACAATGCTACATTAGAAACAGGCCAGGGGGCCAGGGAGATAGCTCCGTGGCACAAGTGCCTGCTTGGCAAGTGCAAGGTTGTGAGTTTGAACCCTGGTCCCAGAAAAAAAAAAAAGGAATCAAACTAAGAAACAGGCCAGATTGCAGTGGCTTACTTAGCTGAGGAGTTTCCTAAACCAGCAACTTCCAGAGTATTGTAAAAAAGCACTGCCAGAGATCTGAACTTTGAGCTCTGTCTGCTCTGGGAACAAAGGCCCAGAGAAACAAGATTTCAGAAACTTCACAACAGCAAATAAGAACTATAAATAAGATATCCATACTTTCTAATACACTGTATCCAGCATGGGCCCTATACTTGGTTATGAACACTCAAAGAGCACTCCAGTAATCAGGACTTTGTATCTCCCAAGGGCCGAGGGACACTGTCTGGGTGCCGTCCTTGCCTGGCTGGGCCTCCTGCGGCGGCTCAGGAGGGGGTCAAAGCGGCCTGCAGATCTGACATCACAAGGCCCGAGCCGGGGACACCTGCGCTACCAACCCCGCCCATCTAAGTCCACCAAAGGAGCAGAGCCCTAAGCAACTTCCTGCACACTTCACAGGTTCCCTTACAGCAGGACCTACAGGCTCTGGAAGGCTCACAAGTCTTGCGGAAGGAGGATGACACTGATCAGCTGGTGGGGGTACACACTGAGAAAAGCCTCAGCGGTCTTTGGGTTGCCCCCTGCCTGGTTTGCTCCCCGAGACCCCAAGAACCTAGGCAGGCCAGGATTGCACTTGCTCATTCTCAGCAGAACCACAAAGCTTGGTTGTGTCTTCTTGGGACCAACAGTGACATCAAAACTGCCCCAGGAATTACCTGTACCAACTACAAGTTTTCCAAATCTGGCGATGGGCTGGAAATTGAAGGAGCCTGGACCCTGATCCCTGGGCTGTCTTCAGGATGCCTCAGCCTGAAAGAGAGTAACTCCTACCTCATTTAAACTACTACGTGTATTTTCCTGTCTTGAGTAACTAACTTGATCCTAACTGACCAACACCCACCTGCTCTATCCAAGACCCTGTGCTAGCAGTTGCAGGGAATGCAAAGGTTTCAGGCTGTTAGCACACAGCAGCTTGGCAAGAAGGTTCTGCCTGGGGATGGAGAGCACCTAGAAAAGTCAGATGTGGGAACCACATGGGCCCAGGAAGAGCACAGGGGCCCAGGAGGGGGATGGGGAAAGGACTCAGGTGTCAGCCAAGAAGGATGGACTCCAGCCTGTGACCAACATCCCGCAGGCAAAGCTGCCCACTGTGCAAAGAATCACCAGCCAGGTGGCTCCAGAGCCCACCTCTGGCTTCTGACACCTGACCATCATTAGAGCCTGCGGGGCTGGAGCAGGGTTCAGTTCTATATCAAGTCACTGCTGTGCAGCATAGGACTGGCGGGGTGGGGTGGTGGCGGGGTGGGGGGTGGTGGTGTGTGTGTCTTCCTCCTCCATCAGGCACAAAACAAAAATCCATAAGGACCTTTAATTGATAGGAATACTTCATTTTTAAAAAATGTATTCCGTTGCTGCAGGGTCTTCCTTCGCAGCTCAAGACTCGTGGTGATTCTCCTGTTTTCAGTCTCCCCAGTGCTGGGATTACAGGCATGCGCCACTGCACCTGGACTCTGGCTGGCTCAGCCTGCCCTGAGGGTGGGGCTGGCGCAGCAGCTGGGAATCAAACCTCGGTCCCTGCACTTGCTTAAGCAGGCGCTTTAGTCTGTTGAGCTATCTTGCCGGCCCCTGATAGGAATATTTTAATTGACAGTTCTGTTACCCTTTCCAGCTTAGTATGATGAATAGTATAACTTCCAGAAAATCTGTTAATGGGTCCTCTCAAAAATCACAAGCTGGGTCTTTCTCTCACACACCTATACCACACTTGGTTTTCTGAGCTGCGCTTAAACTAAGGTTCTAGACTACGTGGCTAGCCTGCTTGTCCTTTCTCACAGTTATTTGTCTGGGAAGACTGAGGCAAGGCTCCGAGGGAAGGACTGGGAGAACCCTTGGCCCCAGCTCTTGAGCACTGCAGAGACCAGAGTGTGGACCCTGCCTAAGGGAGCCACACTGGTCACTTTGCAGTTCTGCTTCTCACCCCCAGAACCAGTATGCTGCCCACTCTAAGCTCAGGGTCTGAGGACTCCATCTCATAGCTGACAGATCCATGAGGTCCCTTCCTGAACCCCTAAGCTTTTATTTGGACTTTTTGAGACAGTCTCGCTATGCAGGTCAGGCTGGCCTTGAGCTTACTTTGTGGCCCATGCTAGCCTCGAACTCAAGCCTCCTGCCTCAGCATCCCAAGTGCTGGGATTACAGGCAGGCACCACCACGCCAGCTTCCTCATCATTTGGTTTCCACTCAGTGGTCACAGAGAACAGCACATGCAAGCTCGGCACTCTGAAGCACCTCTCCTCTCTGGACAGCATCACAGGCCCGTGGCTGGGGTGAACATCGTGGGTAGGGGAAGAACGGAGCCAGTTTAAAATAAAACTTTACCTGTGACTCTAGGGAGGTGAGTGACCTCAGCGCCCACTCTTAAGGAAACCGAGTCACCCTGTGGCCTAGGGAGGGGACCTGCCACAACCCAAAAGGCTTCCCTTCCACTTTGCTCTCATCTACTCGCACAATGGGGACTCAGTTCAGCAAAATACCAGCCACAAGAAACGGTGTCATCTGCATTTTACTTTTAGAGTAGCATAAAATTTAAGGGATGACAGCTTATAAAACTTCCTGCTTGCATATTTAATTATTACCCCACTAGCAGAGGCCTGCTGGACTTCTCCCTGCTTGTGGATGCACACACTACCCAGGCACAGAGACAGAGACCTGACGCTGACTTCCTGTCAGCTCAATGTGTCACCTCAATTTTTCTGAAGCAACAGGCTAACCCACCACAGCCATGGAAGTATTTTTAGCTGAGTGCTTTGGCTTTGACTGAAAGGGCAATTCGGTACAGACAATAACCCAATTTTTCAGGTCATCTAACTGTTCTTCCAAATAGAAGCAGGTGACCTGGCCCACAGGCCACGGGCATGACTGTGCACATTTCCTCCTGTCTGGGGTAACATCCAGGCCGCTAGCCTTCGACATCTGCGGCCAAGCTTCAAGAGGACACCGTATTTCCAACACACCTGGTACTAATGACAGCAGCTAAAACTGGGGACCCAGAATAAATGTTTAACACAAACAATTGCCAAGCACAACATTCAAGCTATCCTTAGTATTAAAAAGTACATTTTGATGTTTCAATAAACGCCTTTATACTCTTGGAATTGACACTTCGTACTCTGACAATTAACAAATCTCAAAAGTTAGGGTCTCGCTATACAGTTTAGGCTGGCCTTCAGCTCACTTTTGTAGCCCAGGCTGGTCCTCCTGCCTCAGCCTCCCAAGTGCTGGGATTACAGGCGCCACCTTGCCCGGCTACACGAATTTTAAAAAACAAAAAAAACAAAAAACTACTTAACACATTACTGTGTGCCCTTGATGTCAGTGTTTAAGACACTATAACCGTGGATTTATTACCTAAGCTCTAAATCTGAAGCAATAATGAATACTGTAATAAGTGTTTTACTTAAAATTACTGTTAAAAGTTGCAATCCCTTAAGCCACATGTACACAACTTTTTTTTTTTTTAACATCAAAAGTCCATCATTGTTTTTGTTTGTTTGTTTTTTTGCCTTTTTGAGACAAGGTCTCCCTATGCAGTTCAAGCTGGCCTTGAACTCACTTTTGTAGCCCAGGCTGGTCTCAAACTTGCACCAATCCTCCTGCCTCAGGCTCCCAAGTGCTGGGATTCCAGGCGTGTGCCACCACGACCGGCCCCATCATTCTTTTTGAAAAGTGTTAAAAATGACCAATAACGTCACTGAACTACCCTAGCCTATCACTTATGCTATTACTGTTTCCGTAGCCACTTAGCAAGTAACACAGCAGTAGCACCTGCCTCAGGAAAAGTTAGCACACACGGTTTAGGACCCTGCGCCAGCTTCCTCCGGGTGGGGGCCGGAGCCCAGGCATCAGCGATGCTCGCGGTGTGGGCGATGCTGACTGGTGCGCCAGGGCAGCTCCTCTGCCCATCGCGGCTCCGGACCCGGCCAGCCGAGGAACCTTCCCGTCTCCTCGCCCGCCCCGGGTCCCGCGGGCAGGGCAGCAGAAGGCAGGACGAGCAGCGCCGGCTCCGTCCCCACACCGTGACCGCAGCAGTCCACGCTACCCGAGATAAGTCGTCAGAGCCCCGCGAGAGCCCGCGCGTGCGGCTCGGAGTCCGAGGCCCGATCGGGTCTACGCCGCGACTCCATGAGCGGAAACGAGCGAAGGGAGGTTCAGAGGTCGGGCCCAGACTCTAGGCGCCCCACCTGGTATCTCAGGGGCCGACTGGGGACCCGTGCGCCCCTCCGGCCCCTTCCGCCTCGCTCACCTTCTGCTCCTCGGCCGACGCCGCCTCTGGGACCTCGGCGGACATCGTGCTCCCTCTTCGGGCCAGTCGCCAGAGGAATAGCGAAGATGGGGGCCGCACCGCCCCCTCCCCACGCCGGGCCGCCGCCTCAGAAGTGGCCGCTGACACCGCTCCTTGCGACCCCGCGGCCCGCGCCGCGCCCCCCACCTCGCCTACCCTTCCTCAGGCCGCGCGACGCCGAGCACTTCCTCTTCCCTTCAAAGGTCGCGGCGCGCGCTCGCCCCGCTTCCGCCCGGGACTGCCTCATTTCCGCCTGCAGGCTGCCGCACATCCGCCCCGACTGCGTCACATCCGGCAGGGAAAGCTTCGTCTGTAGCAAGGATCAGGCTCGCATCCGCCCAGGGTTTGCGTCACATCCGGCCGAAGCCGCTTCTCGCACGCCGGGCTTCCTGGGAATTGTAGTTCGAGAGCCGC
>PVKN010044842.1:0-10027 GCA_004027915.1 Capromys pilorides
TATATATTTGGTGAAAAGAATACTGACCTGGAGTTGAAGACACCTGTGGCCCCAGGAGTGTCATTTGGGGCCTGAGACTGAGAGAGTGTACAGCTGCCTTATCTGCTTCACAGGTCAACCAAGAGGCAGAGAAAGAGCAAGACTCCAAACTTCGGAAGGACCAAACAAACGCAAGGCTGGATGCTGCCGGGCCTACAGGGGGTTTGCCTTATCCTGGGCTCATGGACAGAATCTGCTGCAACTTGTTTTTTTTTTTTTCTGAAAAGCAGGGCAGCGCCTAGTTTTGAAGATGTCACTGCTCCCATCTAAAAAGGAGCTCAAAGGGGTTGGGAGGGGAGCAAAAGGTTTCCAGGAGAGAAATGGGAATGTTTGCTTGTGTACTGTCTTAAGTCATTGGGACAGCTGAGGACAAGCTTCTGATTATTCGAGGCATGTGACATCACCCAAGTGGGCCAGGTTGTGCATATAGTTTTCCTCTAATTCTTACTACCAGAGCTTCTGTCATGCACATTTCGCTCGGACAAAAACTGAGTCAAGCCAAATTCTCTGACTCAGCCATGAGCTCCATCTCCTGTGTTGCCAAGGATTGGTTCAGTTAGCATTATTTTCTCTCTCTCTCTCTCTCTCTCTATATATATATATATATATATATATATACATATATATATACACACACACATATATATACACACACATATAATATAATATAATAATATATAATATAATATATAATATATTATATATATACACACATATATATAAATGGCCAGCTCAGCCTGCCCTGGGTGTGGGGTTGGCAGCATGTGGTGCTAGGGATCAAACCGCAGTGCCTGCAGACAAGCCTAAGCTTGTCTAAGCAGGCGCTTTAGACTGCTGAGCCATCTCTCTCTCTCTTTTTTTAAATGTATTTAGGATAGGGTCTATAGGGTCTCACTATGTAGACTGGACTCGTAGTGTTCCTCCTGTTTTCAGCCTCCCAAGTGCTGAGACTACAGGTATATGCCACCACACCATCTCAATCATGATCATAGTGAGCCCCAGGGACGGGGCTGGCATGGCACGCAGGGGATAGAACCCCAGCTTCTGGGCTCTGCATAAGCAGGTACTTTAATCCGCTGAGCTATATGACCGGCCCATTTTTAGTGTTAAAAATTGTTTCTGCCTCTGTAATAGGTAGAATTTAAGGAAGCAGAATGAGGGAGAGGGGGAGGAGGAAAGAAACTGGACATGTTACATCCCAGCCTACTGGGATGCTGAGGCAGGAGGATCAAAAACTGAAGCCCAACTGGGCAAACGAGTGAATTAGTGAGATGCTAACTTAAAAGAAAAAATTAAAACAAAGATTGAGAATGTAGATCAGTGCAAAGGCCCTGGTTCAGTCCCCAGGCCTCCACCTACCCACACACAAATGCACACGCACACACACACAAAAGGCTTGAAAAGAGAAGGAAGACTATTATTAGCACAGATGAAGGGATTAAGGGAAGAGGGGTTAAGGGGAGGGTAGTAAAGGTACTCATAGAATGCAAACATGTTATATGCATGAATGAAAATGCCACACAAGATCTAAAAGCTTGTGAAACAGCTACAATAAAATGTATTTAAATATATTTTTAAAGTTTCTCCTAGTTATTTGAAGTGCTTATTTTTACAAAATATACATGTTAATAAACTTTACCTTACGTAGTTTTAAAATATCCTATAGGATATTACAAGTCAACTATTTAGGTTACACCTGATCAATGGCTGATTCCTTCTCTCAGTGAACATGTGGAGCCCACGCTGAGCTGGCACCAGGTCAAGGACTGGAGAGGCAGCGCCTGCCACAGCAGGAAGTGGCTCCGCCTCCAGGGGGGCTCCTATTGTGATGAGGACAGTGACCATCCAGAAGGCAAATGCACTGCGGGAGGTTAGAAGGCAGTGTCAAAAACTGAGCAGGAGAAGGAGGAAGAGGATAGACGGCCGGTGAGGTTGCAGTTGTAGAGTGGTGGTCCTACAGGGCTTCTCCTGGAGGTGGGAAGAAGGTGGAAGCTCGGAAGGTCTTAGCAGAGATGAAGGAGTGGGCAGGTGGGTACCCAGGGAAGAGCACTGCCAGTAGAGGGAACAATCGGCCAAGGGGCCCTGAGGCAGGAGTGGGCCCAATATGCATGCAAAAGTACAAGTGTCATATTGTATAGCTTAAGTATTTAGAGTGACTTGGTCAATCGAAACATTTTTTAAAAGGTATGATCATAGGGACTAGATTTGACTCAGTGAAGCGAGCAACTGTTGGAGGGTTTTGAGGGGACGAATTAAATTATAAATGTACATGGTATGATCAAACAATACAGTGAGATTTTTAAATTAGAAAAAGTATAACCTCTCATTTTTTTTAAATTTTTATTTATTTATTTATTTATTTTGTGGAACCAGGGGTTGAACTCAGGACCTTGTGCTTTCCAGGTAAGTGCTTATTCCACTGAGCTATCTCCCCAGCCCTAGAGAACATTTTTTTTTTTTAATACCCTCTCATGTTGAACACACTTACGCCATGGTTCTTGCCACTTCCTGAAGCAGTTCTGGAAGTGCTCGTTCCTAGTGTCTTCAGTTGTGTGGCCATCGATGCCGTGACGTCCTGTTACTCTGTATTAAGCGATACTCACTAGCAGCAGCTGTAAGAGCGGGCAAGCCATCTGTCTGCATGCTAGAGACCCAAAGGATCCAGGTGAGGTCTTGGAGCCCACGGTATTGTCCTGCGCAAGTCCGTACCAGGAGGCTGAAGGATCCATGGTGCGAGCCTGAGGATCTGTGCCCAGATGGCCCAAGTGCGGTGCTGAAAGCAAAGTGTCTGTGTCAGAAGGCTGAAGGATCTGAGGCAGAAGCCGACATCTAAGAAGATGAGGTCTGAAGCTCTGGTGAACAAAGGAAGCAGACAAAGCTCTTTCAACCTCTGACTCTTTTGAAGAAAATCAGCTGCAACAAAGCTCTTCCGAAGAAGAGCAGCAGAAAACTTGCCCTCCCATTCTTTTTTTTTGTATCATTCCAACAACAAGCCTCCTAAGGTGGGTCTTCCACATCTGGGATTTTGCTGACTCAGTTCAGCTAGGCATTCCCCACTCAAGTTGGCAATTACTCAATGATCCGCCATACCATCATGGTCCTTTTGACTTTGGGGAAGAGCTAGAAGTTGCAGGCACCAGATCTAATGAATATGGCTAGTGAGGATACACAATAATGTTTTTGGGAGCCTGCCTTTTGTTGGTGGTACTGAGCAGCAGCATTTAATATATCTTTGATCATATTTCATAAAGATACTCAGGAAAGAGATTCGTAGACCTGATTCAGAAAGTGGCAACAATAATGAGAGAAGTGTGTTAAAAGTAAGGGGGATTTTTCTGAGGGAGCTTAAAAGCAAAATGTTTTTTACTGTAATAATTGTAATTTAAGTGCTCACTGTGTCTTTGATCATATCTTGTATTTCTACTTCAGCAAGAGGACTGTCTCTGCTCTGCAGAGAGCAAGCATGGGATTCTGGGCACCGATTAGGACACCCAGATGCAGAAGCGCTGCAGGGGCTCAGGGTGGGGAGAAGTAGGGGCAATGATGACATGCTAATATAAAGGATGAGTAAGCAAGCAAGCTAGGAAGCTGCCTTCTAAAATTTACCTCTTCACTTTCTAAAAGAGCACGACAAACTCCTTGAACTAATAATCTTGCCTAGTATGACTTGCCTCTCAGAGACCTGACCTGTGTGCATCATTTTAGAACACATTTTTTTCTGTCAGCAAGGTAACCTATAACTATCATACAAAGCCATTATCAGTAGCGTAAAATAAAAGTGCTTCTTAAACTTATTTTAATAATAATGAATGCTCTCTTTTCTTGTTAAGTTGTCAACAGAGAAATGTCCCTAGGAAGTCACAATAAATGGGACTAAGGAAAAAAATACATCAAAGATTCCACCAACGTTAAACACAGGCCCCCACAAGGAAAAGAACTAGTGTCTGTTGAATGTCTCAAGAGGTCAAAGAATTTGCCTTCAAAGTTGTTTTGGACAAAGATGCCTCTGAGCTCACATTATTTTTTCCGGGGTATAATGATGTTTTGCAAAAGAGAGGACATTATTTAGAAGCAGAATCAATACAAGGGATTCTTATAGACACATGAGCCTTAGCAACTAAAGAGCTTGCAGGGCACCTTGAGGTGCTGCAGGGGAGACTCCAGCACGTGCAGTGAGCACAGAAGAGTCCTTTGTCCCACTGCCTGTCTTGGTCACTTATGTAGCCAAAGACCCCAGGACAAAGATGCACACTGAAACTAGACAGCAAGTGTCACTTTCAAGGTGACTATACAGCTCAAACTTTTCTAAACAGTTCAATGAGAAAGATCTACGGGGTCTGGACCTTCTGTTTTGATTAAATATTTGATAAAATATTTAGTGTGTTACTATTTTTTTTAATATTTTTCTTTTTGAATAGTTCTATAAAATGTTTTCCCCTCTAAAAATTGTCAGGATTGGGCAAGACTTCAAAAGTCTTACCTGCCTGAATCCCTAACTATGCCAACACAAAAAAATAAAACAAAACAAAAGACCAAAAACACCTAAAAGGTTAAGTCTCTTGTCTGAAATCAAAGGCTCTGACCTACGTTCACTGTTGTATATAGCTCTAGTCTCTGATTCAATTATTTCAACTGTCATTTTAAAGCATTTATTTATTTATTTATTTATTTATTTATTTATTTATTTAGTACAGGACCTCACTACACAGATTGGCCTCATAGTGATTCTCCTGTTTTTCAGCCTCCCAAGCACTGGGATTTCAGACTCATGCCACCACACCCAGTGTCAGGCCCTGTTTCAGCAGGCCCCAGGGTCGGGACTGGCACTGCATGCCACAGATCAAACCCTAGTCCCCACATCTGCCTAAGCAGGAGCTTTAATCTACTGAGCTATCTGGCCAGCTCACAGCTGTCATTTTAAAACACCGCAAAAGAATCCTGAAAATGTATGGTTGACTCTTAATTCTGGAAAGTGAACATATTCTTTTATAAATGTTTACTGATGTCTACTGGGTACAAGACAATCAACTGGCTCTGGAAATGAAGACAAGCCCAGTCCCTATCTTCAATAACTTATAGTTCAGGAAGGAAGAAAGTGATTAATTCATAATTAAAAGGAAGTGCAATAATGTCTCTGTAAGGCAAGCTGGCATAGAATGGGAGCCAGAGAGACAGAGTGACTATGTGTTTGTGTGTGTGAGCACACATATGTGCTTGCATTTGTGCCACGTGTAGGGAAAACCTTGTTCATCTAGAGCCCTCAAAAGAGATGGCAAGGGGCAGGGGAGATAGCTCTGTGATGCAAGTGCCTGCCTGGCAAGTGCAAGGTCGTGAGTTCAAACCCCATTCCAGCCAACCCCTCCACCATCCCCGCAAAAAAAAAAAAACCAGACAGCAGACTCTTTCTTGTCCGTTTGTCCACCCATCCATCCACCTAAGCTAGAGTGTTCAGTGCCACCCTGGCCTTCTCCAGCTTCTCCACCTTTCCTAGTCATCAGGCTCTGCCGTCTGGAGCTTGTCATTCCGGGAAGCTGTCTCCCCTTTCTGTCTCCCAGCCCTTCTCCCAGGGGTCAGTCTGTGATCTGCCTACAAGGCAACTCTGACCTTGTGGCCCCTGTTTAAACATTTTGATGACGCCTATCTGCTCTGGATAGAGTCTGGCCTAATTTACGGGACCCTAACCCCTCTGTGAGCCAGCCATGCCTGCTTTGCCAACCCCTGCTTTGTTACTCCCTCTCTTACTTTCTATGCCAGTGACATCCATCTGCTGTGGTCCTCAGGGCATATCATCTGTGCCATATCATGGGGACACCGCTCTTGCCTCTGCACTCCTCTCCCACAGGTTTCCTTTCCTCCACTTCCATTGGTTGGGAGCTGCTGCTGGTCCCCTCTAACTCATTTCCAGAGGCTCCCCTCTTCCTGACTGCTCCTGCCAAGTAGAGTTACCCACTCTCCCTGTTCTCACATTCAAATACTTGCACAGTGTAACTCAAGAGTCCTTTGTCTACAGCTCCCTAACTTGTCTCTAGAATTGTTTGAACCAACAGGTAAAAGGCAGTACCAGGGCTGGGTCTGAGAATGACACACTGCCTCTATGTCATCTGAGATCTGAGATCACCAATGCTGCCTGCGACATATCATCATATCTCCTCACCATATGCTCCTTTCTCTTACGTAGGTTTGCCTATTTTTAAAAGTAATTACTATTTTACAAATGCTATTTGGAAATGTAGGTGGTCCTTGATAGGAGTGAAGCCTCAGGATGTGAAGCAGAGGCCAGCCAGATGTGGGAGTGATGATCAAAGAGAGTAACTGCCTGCAAGTATCCACAACGTTCCTAAATGCAAACTGTCTTTCTGTGACCACATGTGTCCCGAACTACGTGATCATTATGAAGTTTATAAATGTCTTTTATATTTGAGGAGGTAAAAAATTAAGCATTTTTCCATGAAAACTACTATATACATGCCTTCTCTTAACATAGCACAGCAATTTTCGGCTTAGCAAAATGACTAGAGCTTTCTTACCCTCCACTGCAGTTCTGTTTATTTATAATGTGTGTGTGGGATAAAACATCACTCCACAGCACACTGTATACGTGCCCGTGAACCTTTCTGTTCTTTCTAGCATTAAATCTACTTCTCCCTTAGGTCTGTATTTAGGGAATATATCTTTACAAGTTGGGATAAATGGTTACCTTGCTAAAAAAAGCTTGATTGCTAGCATTAGCTTCAGTCCTCTTTGAGTGAATCCATTATGTGACAAATTGAACCTACACCCTGTACTTCAGTAACCCTGAAAAAAAGGGAGGCTCAGCAAAATAGTTGGATAATTCCCAAGAAGGCTCCAACATGTTTTAAAAAATAATCTTAAGATGAAATATTGCTCTTAACTTTAAAACATGAAATAGTATGGCTCCATGCAGAAGACATCTAAAAATAGATTTTTGGTAACAAGCTCTCAGCCCATAACACTGAGGCTATGTGTTGTGTGTTTGTGCGCTTATGTGCACATGCCCATAGGTGCCAGGGTGTTGCACAACATGGCTGGAAGTAAGGAACTTAAGCTAAACACATACACATAGAGACCCACACACAGACAGAGACGGACACACACACATACACATACACCCCAACCAAAAAATAAACAAAAAGCAGTGAAATAAATCCTTAGGTAGAGATTGTTAACAGAAGTTAGAATTTAAATGTTTTCTTAAATGCCTTCAAGATATTTGTATTCATAGGTTTCATAAATGAAAAGCTTCAAAGATATCATTTAGAAGAAATGAATCTGACCTTTTATATTAAAATCAAAGTCTTTTTAAGTGTTCTTAAGACTCTGTAGGATAACTATGGTTAAGAACAATTAATAGAATATTTTAATATATCTAGTAGAATGGATTTTGGATACACAGAGATGATCAATGTATGAGGTGATAAATGTGCCATTCTGATCTAGTCATTACACATTGTAAACATGTACTGAAATATAACGTTGTGCCGTATAATTATATATAATTACTGTGTCAATTAAAAATAAAAATACATTAAAAGAATGTTTTGTGATGTGTTTTTTCTTTTAATTATTATCTTGTGTGATGTTAAATCTAACTAGATTTCTAAACAGCTCTTTACTGCTTTATTTCTATCCACACAAAGTATTTTTTTCTTTTCTTTCTTTCTTTCTTTTTTTTTTTTTTTTGGTACCTGGGATCAAACTCTGAACCTTGTACTTGCCACCTAACAGTAACATAATTGGCCAGACGCCCATGACAAAGCAAAACAAAACAAAACAAAAAACATGTCTCTTAGATTTAACCAATTATTTTCCCAACCTGCCACATAAACAAAATAAAAGCTGTAAGCCGGGCATGGTGGTGCACTCCTACAATCTCAGCACTTGGGAGGCTGAGGCAGGAGGATCGGTGAGAGTTCGAGACCAGCCTGGGCTACAAAAGTGAGCTCAAGACCAGCCTAAACTACTTAGCGAAACCCTGTCTCAAAAAAAGACAAAATAAATAAATAAATAATAAAAACTATACCCACTGGACAATAACTGTTGAACTTAAGATAAAAATTGAGGATATTCTGAAATTTTAAGATGTCTAAATTCCTGAGAACCAATAAGGTAAAGGAAACTCTGAGGTAGTTGCTTTTTTCTGTTTATGAGTGTACGCTTGCTGCGTGACCCATAGTGATTGTGTCCGTGGCAGAGCACGGCTACCTGTGCATAACACATCTTGGCCCTTCTTACTCCCCCTTATCCTGCTTTTCCTCCCAGAAGTAGTTCAGCATGTGTCACTGATCATGCTTTGACTAGGAAAAGATAAGGTGGTGCATAAGGAAGCATTTCATTAAACATAGAAATGAAAAATCAAAATGTCCTGCTATTCAATCTATACATTCATGCACTATAGAAACTAATAATTGTTTTCATCTCTCTTTCGGATACTGACATTTGTAAATGATCTTTGGTCAGTAGGTGCATGTAAGATAATATGGTTTGAATAGTCAAATAATATCCTCTTATTTTGGGAAATAAACTAGTAGATAAATCTGATAGGCTTGATCTTCAGTTTTTATAGTTCAAATGCATATTTAAGATTATGGATAATTCTGATATTCAAAGCGCACTGATAGTTATATCATTCCCAAAATATAAAGTCATCAGTAGCAAATAGACTAAGGCAGTAATGCTTCAAATCTCTTTACTCAAAAATACACAAACAGCTCACATTAGCTCAAAATCTAACTGGTTCAGATAATCAGTTGCTCTCAGTTTCCACATTGAAGGTGAGGAGGCTGGCTGAGGAGATAGCTCAGGGACACAAGTTCCTACCCCACAAGTGCAAGGTCCTGAGTTCAATCCCTGGTTCTGACAAAAAAAGAAAAAAGAAAGGAAGGTGAGGAGGCTGATTAACCTACTCTTAATTGTACTTTAAAGTCTCCTTTTATCCATTACCAAATGTTTCCTTTCATAAACAGAGAAAAAAGAAAATGTATCCCCCTCAAAAAAACTCTGCAATAAAACCCAGGAGCCTATGTTGCTCACACATTGAAAAAAAATCTCAATAGAATGATTGTCAAAAATCCATATGGACTGGCAAATGTGATGCCCTGAATTCAATTATTGGTTACCCTCCTCCAAAAAAAAAAAAGTCCATATAGAGCTGAGCATGGTAGTGCACACCTATAATCCTAGCACTTGGAAGGCTGAGGCAGGAAGATCACTGTGAGTTTGGGGCCAAGCTGAGTTCAAAGGCAGGCTAACCTACACAGTAAGACTTTGTTCGAAAAAAAAAAAAAAAAATCCATATGGATATATAGCCCAGTGAAGGTAAGTGATGTTTAACTGGGGAATGACAGTGAGGAACACCTCCATAGATTACTAACAAAGAAAGACAAAATAACTGAACAGGAAAGGTCTGGGAGAATGGGAGAAGCTCCGACTCTTCAGCCTCCTAGCTCAGGCTCTTCAACCTTCCACACAGGCTGCCAATGGGCCTCTGAGAGAGGTCCAGGGGAGGCCTTCCATTCTAACTGGATCATTTGACTCTCTAGTATGCAGCCAACCTTCTCATTTTTCCACACTTCACCCTGCAAGCAGTCATTGTAAGCCTGCCTTGCAAAGTATATATAAATACATATTATTATACATATTATATTTATTTTACATATATACACATCCTTTTTATATAGATACATGTATATATTATATAGTATTACATTTTATATATAATAATATGATATAATATTAAATATATGTATACATAGTATTAGCTTTGTTACTGAGTAAGAAGAATGGATTCAGAGAGTAGGAAAAATGTAACTGTCTATAAGTAATTTTAAATAAAATAAAGGGATATTTTCTAAAGAACTAGGACATAGAAAAATAAACTCATACTTTGTTCCATCTTCTAATTCTAATAAAAACCAGGCACGAGAAGCAGTGTATCAGAAGGAGAATTAAAAGATGAGGAGGAAAGTAA
>PVKN010044843.1:0-10030 GCA_004027915.1 Capromys pilorides
GTTTAATCTTATGCTATTAAAAGATTATGCTATTAATGAATCTCAAGTGAAATCTAAGGCTTTTGGCAATAGTCCAGTTGTTGTAAGTAAACTCAAGGCCAATTAACATCTTTCGAAAAGATTCTCATTAGCAAGTTAAACATAAGGTAGTGAAGTAACAGAATTCCTTTTGAACCCATAACAAGCTCTTCTGGCATGAATTTATAGCCCTCTTCTACCCTTCCAGCCAAAGGTCATTCCAAATGCTCTATGTGGAATTTGTCTGAAGGGTAAGGAGTCCAACAAGAAAGGAAAAGCTGAATCACTTATACACTGCTCCCAGTGTGATAACAGTGGTAAGTATGGAGAAGTCTTAAGATTTTTAACCCTACCCTATTTGTTGCTTCACAACTAGAATTTATAGTTGTTAGGTAGATTTCCAAAGGACATGAGGTATATAGGCTAACTTAAGGCAGAGACAAAAACTTGTGTATTTTCTTCTATTCTGTATTTTCATGTCTTTGATAACATAACATTATAGCCTTTCCTGGGGAAGTCCTAAAGCAAACTTGTATTTTATATACCATATTAAGTTGAAGATTCTTCTGTGAAATGCTACTAACGTTGGTTTTGATTTAGGCCATCCTTCTTGCCTGGATATGAGCACGGAGCTTGTTTCTATGATTAAGACCTACCCATGGCAGTGTATGGAATGTAAGACATGCATTGTATGTGGACAACCCCACCATGAAGAAGAAATGATGTTCTGTGATGTGTGTGACAGAGGTTATCATACTTTTTGTGTTGGCCTTGGTGCTATTCCATCAGGTAAAGATTAAAAAACAAAAAGCACATTATCTTAAGAGCTAAGACTCTCCTAGCACTTCTGTCTTTAAGGCTGCATAAGCATGTAGTGACATGAAGACGTGGCCTGTAGTTTTCTTCTGTTCAAACATGCCTGAAGCTGTCTGTGACTGCTCAGGCCATGTCTACCTACGTTTCATCTGTAAGTGGTGCCACTAGTGAACAGTGTCCAGTGGCAGGCACGGTTTTGCAGCTCACTGTACAGCATGAGCTGGAGTTTTTCTGTTGAAAAGGTTTGAGTAGCAGCATCAATTTCTTTCAAAACTTTGACTTTATTTCTATATACCTTTATACATATTAGAACAATTTTCAATAAACTGAGGCAGCAGGACAGTTCCATGTGACTTTTCTTTCCGCAATCAGGGATTAAACTCAGAACCTTGCACTTGCCATGCAGGCACTTAAGCTGCTGAGCTATATCCCCGGCACCTCCATATAACTTTAGAATGAAGACAGCATTAGCGTAATCACAGTAATAATTACACAGATAACTATAATTTCTGAATTTATTTGCATAGTTAATACTGTATAATACTCCGTAAAATTATGCTTAGAACTAGTTTCTTGGGACTCATCTAGAAACAAGCAACTTTATTCAGAGTTGTGTGGTAATTCTGATCAGGTATGTAATTAGTTTATAGCTGTGCTGTTAAAAACTTGGAGTTTTAAAGTGCTTTATCAGCACAGCATACAAGGACTTGAGAGGTGGCTGTTAAGAGAGCTGACCAAAAGGCTGAACAAACTCAAACTTGGTAACAGATTTGAAGTTAGGATTTGTATTATTGAGCTCATGAAGTATTATAGTGTCTAAATTTTAGGGAGAAGATAACAGTAGATTTTTAAAGGTCCCTATTATTATTTAGCATTGCACTCCCTTGCCCTGCACTGAATTTACTCAGCATTGGGATTATTGGGATGTTCACATTGTCTCCATTTAAGGAACTTAGCAGTACTTTTCCACCAACTATCTGCCAGGGATTACCATTAGTAACATAACAGCTAAGGAGTTTAACTAGCTTAATAGTGGATCCTATAACAATAAAATTCCACTCTACATTAACTAACCATTTTTCTCCTAGGTCGCTGGATTTGTGACTGTTGTCAGCGAGCTCCCCCAACACCCAGGAAAGTGGGCAGGAGGGGGAAAAACAGCAAAGAGGGATAAAATAGTTTTCTGACTCAAATGTTGCATATGCACTGAAGTGGAATATTTGGTGCCAATTTACATTTTCATTTTTATGCCAATAAAAGATTTTTGAAATTAACTATGACCTTAAAATCTACACGTTGATTTATTTCACTTTGAACTACTCTTCCTGTTAAGCCTATTTTCAGGCAGAGAAATAGATGATGTTCCAAAAGAATTTTATCTCATGTTTTGAATTTAAAAAAGTCAGTAGGATTACTTAGCAACCTAATTGAAAATATTGTAACTATTCCTACCTTAGCCTGAAAACTTACTATTTTTCATTAAGCTTTTCTAATTTGTGCAGTTTCTGGCCAACAATAACGAGCACAACTGTGTGACCCAAAAGTAAGCAGGTAAATAACCTAAGATGTGGGGCAGGTGGGTTGAGAGCTGTCATTTTTTTTTTTGGTGGGACCGGGGTTCAAACCCAGGACATTGCAGTTGCCAGGCAGACACTTGCGCCACGGAGCTATCTCCCCTGCTCCCCTGCCTGAGAGCTGTCATTAACTGGCACAGGAACCAAAAGTGGCAGCGATTCTGTTTGGACAGAAGGTGCTACATTCCTACTTAGACCAAGCACTTGAGACTCCAGTCTGTGTTCCAGGAGGTGTAAATAAGTGACATTTCCGACTGGACTTCTGGAACTCCGGAAAACTTAATATCAACCTTTTAGTCTAATTTATGATTATTATCTTTTGACCATACTGACAAACTAATCAGAATGGAGTAATTTAAGCAGTTTTAGCATATTCACAGAAATTTTGAAATACTATACTTGCTCCTTTTTTCCTATTTGTGAGGTAATTGGGGTAACAAAACCCTATGGCTCTATTTTTCCATCCCTTATCCACAAAGGTAGCTAGAATTTCAACAAAGTAAATGCAGCAAGAGTCACAGCACACTGCAGCCACGTTTTTCCAATTACGGCTAGTATTACTCTCCAGAGCATGCTCCAGGAATCAGAAAAGAATTTCAAGTACCAGTTTCAAGATGCTTATTACTATGGTCCACAGGACGGACTCCTCCTCGCGCGAAGTCTCCTGCGGGGCATAGGCGTGCTTCTGGCCTGCGTCCGCACCATCCGGAGGATAGGCCTCGACCAGGGGGTACTGGTCCACCGTCCGGTCATTGAACACTTTCATCTCGAAGTCACTCTCCTGGTGGGACGGGTGTCCGTAGATGCCTATGCCCACCGGGCGCTGGAAGTGCGCGGGGATGACCACGGAGTCCTGGCCGCAGGTGGCGGACTGCAGCTTGTAGTCGTCGAAGCTCGGGTGGAGGGTGCTGTCCGACACGTACAGGTCCGCGTCGCCGCTCAGGCTCCGCATCCGCAGCACGATCCTGCCCTCGTGGTTCAGCCTCAGGTAGCTGTAGTTCCCCGCCCCGATCTGGCCGTGGACCACGTGCAGGAGGAGCCACTCTTGGGGCACGTCGTCGTCGTCGTCCTCCGCGGCCCGCGCCAGGGCAACGGCCTGGGACGCCAGGAGCACGAGCAGCGCTTTTCGCCAGGGCACCGCCATCGCCGGGCGCTCAGCGCGGGGGTGTGCTCATCCGCACGGGGCCGCCGCGAGGGTCACCGGGGAGGGGGCTGCGGGGTGGACAGCGGGCGGCTCCTGTGGAGGAGGGGGCGCGGTGAGGGGCGGGGACTGCCGGGAGGCAGGGCGCAGGGGAGGGGACGCCCGGGCGGGCAGGGGGAAGGGCAGGGCAGGGCAGGGCGGCCGCGCCACTCACCGCGGCGCAGAGTCGGCGGCTCTCGGCCGGGCTTCGCCTTAGAAGGCCCCAGAGAGCCGCAGCCGGAACTGAAGGTTCCCGGAAGCCCGACGCCGCCCGGAAGCCAGGTGTCCGCCCCCGGAAGTAAGGGAGTCCGCTGGAGGGGCGTGGCGTCGCGGTCGGGCACGTGCGCCTGCGCCTGCGGGAGGGGCGTGGCGGGGGCGTGGCGGGGCGGGGAAGAACCTCTAGTAACCATAGCGACGCGTGGCGCTGGGGTCGCCTGTGGACGATTTGGTAATCGCCTGGGACTCCGAGGGCTGCAGGGCCACAGGTGAGACACGGAGGAGTCATCCGGCTTGTGTTAGCTAGTTCTCTTTCCATGGAGAATGTGCTCCTAGGGAAGGAGACCGAGCAGGTCTCTGGGTCGCGCCTTTTTCTCCCCTTGGAAACGCCGTGCGGCGGGTCCGTGCAGAGGTTCCCAGGGGCCCAACCCCTGGCCGGGTTCCAGGTCCTGCTGGTCTAGTTTCTGGAGACTGGAGAAGTAGACTTGAAACCGTGGTGTCACCCTGTGGCCCTTTGTGGAGCTTGGACTGGGCCTCTTGCCGAGAGGTCCCCCCACCCCCCCCCACCCCGCCGTGGTCTGACTAGTGTAACTGAAATGGGGGCTCTGCGCCCAGGGAGCGGCCACCGCTGATGGTGGGACACAGTGGATATGGCCCGGTACTTTCCTGCCGGTCCTGGCTTGATGCGCAAGCAGTCCCCAACCAGGAACTGTTCATTTTCTTTCTGTATTGAGAAAGTATATCAGCTTGGATTACAGAAAGAGCGGGTGCAACAGAGGGACACTTTCGAATGTACGTTAGTCATTACAAAAAGAAATAATTTTAAACTTAAGCGCCCTAGCTGATAGTGGCAGTAAATGGATTTTCCTTAGGTCAATCTGTTCGGATGCTGCAGTACACAATAGATTGCGTGCTTCATAAGCAAATTTAGTTTTCACAGTTCTGGAGGGTAGGAATCCCAGTCAAGGCGGTTTTGGTGTCTGGAGAGGCCCAACATCTCGTACATATATGGCTGACCATCTTCTCAGTGTACCCACGTGGCAGAAGGATCCCTTGGGCTTTGGGGAGCTCTTTAGTAAGGGGACCAAGGCCATCCAGGAGCCATCGCGACCGTCATGACCCACTCACCTCAGAGGTGCCCACAGACCATTTTAGGAACGGTGCAGCTTGTAAACTGGAGACAGGACAGATTCAGATCAGGGCCTCTTGTCACCTGTCATCGTGACACAAAAGTGAAAATTCCTGATTTGAGAACTAAAAGCCTAAATTTAGGCTGTCCTCAGCTGTTAAAAAAATAGTTTTAATTTTTTTAAAAAAAGTCTAAATATAAATGAACCCAGGGCCTTCACATGGTGCTACAGTCCCAGCCTTTTTTCTATATTTTTATTTTGAGACAGGGTCTTTGGAAGTTGCTAAGTTGCCCAGGCTGGGCTCAAATTTACATTCTTCCTGCGTCATCCTTCCAAAGTATTTGAGGTTACTTGACAGGCGGGTACCTTTAAGATTCTATTAATTTAGAAGAGAATTTATAGATGTAGTAACCTGAGGCATAACTTGGCTGCACTCTCACAGCTCTTTCAGCTGTTACTCAATTTATAGTTACATCCTCCCTATTTAATCCTGTCCTTCGAGTGGCTAGAAATGGAAGCCTTGTTCCGCTCCTGCCAATGCAGAGAGCTTTGCTTTGCTCTAAGGAAACCTTCAAGAGAACCTTTCTTTTTTTCTTCCTTCAGTATTGGGGATTAAAGTGAGGGCTTCACACGTGCTAAACACTTTTCCACTGAGGCGTCGCTACCCCACCCTTCAGAAATACTTCCTGGTGTTGTCACTGTACTAGGGGAGTGCAGTGTGCTTTTGAATTGTCTTATTATATTTTTTTAACTCACAAATATAATGTCATGTTTCTGGCCTGCTTAGCACTAAGACAAATATTTTGTTCTTTTTAATGAGAAGAAAACAGTTTTATTTTTAAAATCATACATAAATATTTACATAGAAAAAATCAATGAAATGTACAAGATTTTAATGTGGGTGCCCCTTGAATAGTAGAGAGCAATTGTTTTAGTGTATTTTCTAATTTTCTACAGGTAGTACGAACCATTTCTATATTCATCAGAGGCTATTAAATATATAGTTTCCAGTTTTCCTGATGTGACTGCTTTTGTGTGCTGGCTTAAGTTTAAAAATTAAGTGTCACTCGTCACTGCATTTTCTGAAAATGCTCATCTGGGTTACAATTTAGATGTAAAGTATCCCCCAAGTCGCACAGATTCAGAGGTGGGGCTCTGAGAAGATGATTGCATCATAGAAGTGCTTTCCTCATGAGTGGATTACTCCACTATTGAGCTCACTAGGAGGGGGATTTAGAAGGTTCTATTTTTGCCCCCGGTTCCTTCTGTGTTTTCCTGCTTCTGGCTGCCAGGGGGTGAACAGTTTTTGTCTACCACGTCACTCTGCTAGGAAGTTTACCTCTTGTTCCTTGTGGACTTAACCCTCTGAAACTGTGAGTCAACAGAAACATCCCCTCCTTTAACTTGTGATTGTGAGGTTTTTATATTTATGTATGTATGCATGTATGTATGTATGCATGCATGCATGTATGTATCATAGTAAGGAATCTACAGGGTCTGCAGGTTCTCACTACAGAGATTGGACTTGTAGTGATCTGCCTGTGTTCAGCCTCTCCAGAGCTGGGATTACAGGTGCACGCCACCGTGCCCAGTCACAATTGCAATCTCAGTGTGCTCCATGGGTGGGGCTGGTGGGGCCTCCCAGAGATCAAATTCTGGCTGCTGAGTCTGCCTAAGCAGGTGCTTTATTCCGAGTGGTGGAGTATTTTGTCTTAGAAAGTGAAAGTTGGGGCTGAGGAGATAGCTCTGTGGCACAAGTGCCTGCCTGGCACGTGCAAGGTTGTGAGTTTAAACCCTGGTCCTGAAGAAAAAGATAAACTAGTCTCCTAGAAAATCACTTATTGTCTGCTCTAACACTTGTTCCTGTTCATATGCATACATAGAATGTTTGTGGAGAAGTCCTGTTACGTGACTTGTCCCCAAGGAAAGTATAGTAGTATAAGGAAATATAGGGATGGAAAATTCAACTTTATCATACCTGCACTGTTTAAATGTTTTACTCTACATTTCCTTTGTAATTGAAGAAGAAGGTGAAACTCTGTTGATAAAAGCAACGTAAACGGGGTATCAACTAACCCCAGCAGAATCACCCTGTATGCCTAGGTCACAAGGTCTCTGGTGGCTGCTCCAGTCCGATCTTTCTCTTAGGCGGTTCTGTGCAAGCTGTGACCACTGATAGGGATGTGTCAGCATCCCTGGGATGAAAACATCTAGCAAACTAATCAAGCGCTGATCTGGGTGTGTCTAAGGATGAGTGACTGCTGTGCAGGCCACCAGGGAGGGATGGCCCTGGGTTGTGGGCCGCACCAGTCAGTGGGCTTGTCGTGCAGAGTGAGGAGCACAGGGGAAAGGAGGAGGAAGCACGTCGGATTGGAAGAGCTGCAGGGTTCCTAATACACGGGCCCTTCCCTGCTTCACCTTTAGACGATCGTCTCTAGATGAGTGGTTTCTTCGTCCTTCCAGTGCAGACTCCCATCTGTTTCCCTTCGGTGAGCTTCCAGGCCTTTGACCTTGGACTGCTGTTGCATTTTTTAAAAATTTTTTTTCAATTTCATTTTTTTATTTTTAAGAAGAATGCTGCTACATTTTTGATCCCGCTGGTGCTGCGGCTTCCATCTTTGTAGCTCAGCCGCTACCAGATCCTCCGGTTCTCCAGCATTCAGATGACCACTGTAGGCACTTCTGCCTCTGGTGCTGCAAGCCTGCCTATCCCCTTGCAGAGTTATACATATCACATAGTTTGTATTGATTCTCTTCTAGAGAATCCTGACTAATCCAGGCCTCTTCCATCCATTGTCCATCTTCCTTGGGTCCTCCAAAGGCTCTCCATTTAGCTAGTGGTTACAGAAAAAGAACAGTCACATAGGCAGGAGCTTTATGGGCCAGGCTTGTGAGCGTATGCATCCCTCATGCCCGCATGGTACCTCTCTTGCTACCTGGGCCAGAACTCAGTCATGTGGTGCCGCCTAACTGCAAGGGAAACTGATGATTTGGGTTGGCTCTGTGTACCCAAGGACGGGATTGTCTGGTGACACATGAGCAGTCTTCCTTCTAGCGGCCAGATAAACGCAGAGGGACAAAGCCGATCGGGGTGCCTGTCCCGGGGGCACTGCTCCCCTCCTTGTGTTCCCCTCACTGCTCCACGGGGTCTAGGTGTGGCTCCTCATCGTCCCAAGCAAGACCTGTGAGCGGAGAAGACCGACTGCTGGCTCCTCCACCAGCGTGCAGCAGTGAGGGGGATCCGCGCTCCGGCAGCGGGCTCTCTTTCAGGCAGGCGTCACCCTCGAGGCTGGTCCGTAGCAGCTCTCAAATCCTCGGGACAGAGCCGGGAGAGCTTTCCCAGAGGAGCCCAAGTCTTATCTTGGACCACCATTTTGAGCTGTGGGTTTCCCTTTGGTGGTTTTCCTGCCACAGCCCTGTCTGATGTGGCCAGTGAGGACACGTCCTAAGTGCTGCTGCAGCCCTCTTCCTGGAGCACAGTCCCAGGGCTAGAGCTGCTCCACCGAGAGCTGTGTGCACGCCTGTCTTCCCTGTTCTGCACTTTTTGGCCTCATGGTTCTCTTGAGAGCGCACTCGGCCCTTACCTGCTCGCGTTTACTTAGCTCTGGGGCTGACACCTCCTCCATTATTCCACCTTGTTTTGTCCTCAAGTCTATGTTTTTCTTTTAACACACTCGTTTTCCTGGTGGCCAGTAACTGAGCTAATGGTAGCCACCTGTCAGGTCTTAGCTCTCCCTGTCTCCCAAAGCCTCTCACATGCATAGGTGGGCTTTTCACTCACCCGTGCTCCACCGCCCTGTTGCCCTGCCTTGGACCCAGTTGGCTGAAACCTCTATAAACTATGAGCCCAAACTGACTTTTTTTCCTTTGACTTGTAAGCACTGGGTATTTTGTTGTCCCAGCCATGAGAAAGTGACTAAGACACAACCGTGGCCTGATCTTGCTGGAAGGCTGGGTCCTGATGCCCCTTTGGCGCTCTCATGAACATCTAGGGGCACTAGGGGCCGGACCCTGGAGGCCTTCGTGAAGTGCTTCCCCACATGTTTTTTGGTGGAAGAAATCTGGAAAATCATGATACTCCTGTTAAATGGGTAGTTACACAGATGGCCGAGAAAATCAGTAGTTTTTTAGGAAACTTTTTTTTGTTGTTTAACTTGTTAACAGAACAGCCACTTGAGATTCTAGTTACATTTACTCCTTTTAAATTGCTTCCCTTACATATAAGAGAAGGATTGAAGTTCACGCAGGCCTTTGCTACTATATGAATTGCCCTTGACCCTGGGCCCATACTGAGTTCTTTCTTTTTAAAAAAATTTATTTTATTTATTTATTTTTTTGTATTATGGCTGGCTCAGTCTGCCCTGGGGCCAGGGCTGGCACAGCATGTGGTGCTGGGGATCGAACCGCGGTCCTTCCAGTTCCTAAGTTTTCCTAAGCAGGTGCTTTAGACCACCGAACCATCTTGCCGGCCCCACTGAGTTCTTTCTGACTGGGGCGGCAGCCGGCATCTGGTGAACTTCAGAAAGGTGGACACTAAGAAGTGCCCCAAGTGGCTTACAGCTTAAATTCAGTGTGGAGCCTGAGAATACTTCTAAGGTGTAGGTCATGGATAATCTGTGTTGTAGTTTGGGGTTTTGCAGAGGGAACAATATTTTAAATATGTTTATAATCAGGTTAATTACTTAAAGTATTATGTTTTAACCTTAAACTTTGGTCACTGTTATGGTTTGTGTCTAGATGTCCCCCAAAAGCCTCATGCAGTCATTGGGGCAGGCTTTAGAGTTCGTGATTAATTCATGATCCAATGCTGGGAGTGGGTGCTGCTGGGATTCTGTGTGTGAGTGTTACACCCGCCCTGGGGTGGGTAGCCTGAGGGCAGTGTCAGGAAGGGAGATGGGCTGGCTCCACTGCTGCCACCGCTCCTCCCATTTGCCCTTGCTGTTTTGCCAGTTTGTGCCATGATGAACGGCTGCCCTCTGCCATGTGCCCCTCTGCCTTGGAGCCAGCCGAGTATGGATTGAAACCTCCACTAACTGAGCTAAATAAACCTTCCCTCCCTTAATTCTGGGTGTCAGGCAGTTTGTCCCAGCAACTAG
>PVKN010044844.1:0-10021 GCA_004027915.1 Capromys pilorides
CTAAATTTATTTTTTAAACATCCAAATTTTGTCTAAATTTATTATACAATGAAAAACTGTCATTTTCATTAAAATAAAACAGCAAAACCTCCAAGCCATTATTTTTATAACCTTGACTTGTTTTGTAAGGTAGTAACTTAAGAGCTAAAGAATTTAGATACCATCTCAGATCACAGAACTCATAGTTAAAGGGTAGACTTGGAGGGTGGTCTCAATATAAGTAGTTATCCCTGTCAGTTTCTATATTATCTGTGTAAGATTCACTTCCTGAAAGAAAGTGAGTGGTCTAGAGGTCATAGGTCCTAAGGTTTGGGCGGATGGATGTGGTCCTGGGTTTGTGTGCCGCATGAGGGTCTTCTGGTGTTAAGGAGGTACAGTTTTGGAAAAGATGGGATTTGAGGCTGACAAAACCAAGTGTCAGTTGTAGATTGTCAGTGGTTCTAACTCTAGGATCCTTGTCTCCCTCTCAAGGTGGAGACGACCGCCGGGTTTTGCTGTGGCACATGGAACAAGCCATCCACTCCAGGGTCAAGCCCATACAGCTCAAAGGAGAGCACCATTCCAATATTTTTTGCTTGGCTTTCAACAGTGGGAACACCAAAGTATTTTCTGGAGGTAAGAACAGGGGTAGGTGCAGTGGTTGGGATTTCAGGAGTGCTAAAATTATCACTTGTTTTTCTATGTCTTATTGAACTATGGAATCACTGATTTCCCATAGGTTATATTCTTTTTATTACAACAGTGTAGACATGTGAATTAGGATTTATTTGTCCCTCATTCTTTCTCCTGCCTGCCTCTCTTTTCTTTTTTTTGGCATAAAATTTTGCATGGTGAAATCTCAGATACACATAACTTAGCAACTTACCTTACTATATATGGTATATTCTTGATTTTATCTCTCTTTCTCTCTCTCATTTTTTCTTCCTATCTACCTCTCTTGCTTTCTTCCTACTTTTCTTCTCTCCTCTTTTTTTTCCCCTTTCCTCCTTTTTTCGGACAAGTTCTTACTACATATTCCAGCAACATCCATCTGTTTCATTTTTAAAGTTGTTAGCTAAAACTGAATTTGATGTCATGATCCATGGATAACTTCTGTTTACAAGGATTGTGTTAGGATACAATTAGAATGGCTAGTGCTCAAGCCAACCTCTTGGTGATGTGCTTCATCAACCACCTCTTTCTAAACACCAAACTTCTAGATCTTAGCTCTCTTCTGAGCTACAGATTTTCCTACCAGATAACTACTTATGTTTCAGAAGCCATTTAAATAGAACCTATCCAGGCAGGGTAAGAATGTAGTTCATCAGCAGTGTTTGTCTACTATATGTCAGTCCATACAAAACAAAGCAAAGCCTAGTGTGGTAGTGCAACCTGTGATCCCAGCACTTGGGGGGCTAAAACAGGATCACCACAAGTTCACAACCAGCCCGAACTAGTGAGTTTAAGGACATCCTGCACTACATAGTAAAAAAAAAAAAAAAAAAAAAAAGAGGGCAGGCCAAATAGCTCAGCAGATTAAAAGGCCTGCAAGCAGACACAGCGGACAGGGATTCAATCCTGTCGGTTATGGTGCCAGCCCCACCCCCAGAGCAAGAGGCAATAGAGACTGGGCATGGTGGTGTGTGCCTGTAATCCCAGCTCTTGGGAGGCTGTAAACAGGTGAATCACGATCACTACGAGTTCAATCTAATAATGAGACCCTGAACACCCTGTAGACCCTTCCCTAAAATACAAAATAAATAATAAAGTAAAAAATAAAATAAAACAAAAATGCCACAGATCTAAAACCCAGGTAAAATAAACTGCTAACGTAGCCATTTTCAACTTATAAAACCAATAATTTTATGTGGTTTTTATTAATAGTGATCTTAAAGCCATCCTCAAACTTACCTTTCTTTCATTTACATATATAGGTGGTCACTAAGTCCTGTCAATTCTCTCTCTCTCTCTCTCTCTCTCTCTCTCTCTCTGTAATGAGCAGAACTTTTTTTTTTAGGGAATCTATTTATGTTATGGCTGGCTCAGCCTGCCCTGGGGGTGGGGCTGGCGCAGCATGTGTTGCGGGGCATTGAATCACAGTCCTTGTGGTTGCCTAAGCAAGTGCTTTAGACCACTGAACCATCTCGCTGGCCCAATGAGCAGAACATATTTATTGGGGGAAAAGAAAGCTTCTGTTCAAGAGAGGGACAGAAGGGGAGGCCCAAGCAGGTTGTCCCCTCAATTCTCTTGAAAGTCCCTCAAATTCATCCTTCAATTTCTGTTCACTTTTGGTATCCACTGCCTTGATTGAGGTCCTCGCCCTTGGCCTCAGCTTCTACAGTGGTCTTCTGTTTTTTTTTTTTTTTTTTTTAATTTTTTATTACTTTTAATAAGAAATATCAGTGACACTTTCAAAACATGTCAGTAGTACATTCGCAATAATTGACACAATGCTTATTGTTGTCCTCATCATGGTTATACAGAGCACACAGTGTAGACGTGATAAGTTTTCCAATCGATATTGGTTAAGAAAAAAAGAAATTCTTCTCTTTGAACTAAGAGGAAGTAGTTGTACATATAGTTCAATGTTCCATAATTGCAGTGGTTTACCGGTGAAACTGGCAGTGTTGGAGGCAGTTGATTTAAGCCTTTTACAGCTTATCATACTAATCTAGCTTTGGGTTTTATGCCTCGAAGTTAAACTTTTCTGCTGGGTGGTTAAGGGCAAGTTAAAGCAAAACCTGCATAACAAAACATTTAACTTTTATATCTTCCAAGGTCAAATCCCCTCAGGATTAACTTTGGAACCATGTACAGTGCTTTGTAGAACTGTTGTCAGTGTCAGCCATCGGGATGAGTTACAGCCATTGCTTGACCATTTTGCTCTCCGTGAAAGCCTGAGGGAATGTTTTCTCTCTAGGTGACTCTCCTTAGACACACTTTATTTCATTTATTCCTTTCCTCTGTGGTCCCATAATCTCCTTGAACAGAAACTTCAGTTGTTGATTACATAAATTTTCATTTAAACATGCAGATTTGACTATATTTTTAACTGTTTAATGCCCATAGGATAAAATCTCAATTCCAGTCTACTTCTCTAGTTTCATTTTCCTTGTTTGTGACACCCAGTAAACTACTAGGTGTGTACTGTGCTGTTATTTTACCCTTGTGCCATTTGTTTTATATCTTTTTTTTTTTAATAGGGATATTTATGTTATGTTATGTTATGGCCAGCTCAGCCTGCCCTGGGGGTGGGGCTGGCACAGCATGTGGTGCTGGGGATTGAGCTCCAGTCCCTGTGGTTGCCTAAGCTTGCCTAAGCAGGCGCTTTAGACCACTGAGCTATCTAGCTGGCCCTTGTTTTGTATCTTAATTCTCTGGTACTCTTCACTCCCCCCACCCCCCCACTCTGTTGGTAAGAGTTTTAAGTAATAGATGTGGTAAGAGTTCGCTGAGAGTTTGGTAGAGTTTTGAGTGATAGGTATGTCTTTTCAAATGTATTATTCACCCGTTCACTTTCTCTTTGCATATGAAGGATGTAATTATCCCATAGCTAAACCGTGTCACTGTAAGAGAAATAAATCCTCTTGCCACTTCTAGTAAGTGTTTAGACTGTCTACTTCGAAAGGATGAGGCAGAATCTTGTTCTTGTCATGTCCTTAGCACCTAACACTGTGTGATACCTAGAAGGTATTAGTATGGGTTTATCAATTTCATTCCCATATAACTATGGTAGAAGTTACAGGGAGGGCTTTGAAATTTTAAATATTTATTCAGTTATATTATTTTTTAGCACTAAAGCATGTCTTTAGTGCTACTTTTGCTTTCTGTTAAGTGACTACTGGATGTACATTTAAGCATAGAGTGGGTTATATTTTACTTTTCATCTTTTTATATTCAAGTTTTTGGGTTTTGTCTACATAAAACATTTTGAAGTTATAGCGTGAATATAATCTTTTTAGACTCTCTTGATAAAATAAGGAGAAAGAGAAAATTTTTTCCATCATTTAGAATCACGCAGTCATGACATTTTAATGCTATAAAGGAAGAAGAAGGTGGGAATGTAGCAAACGTTTATGATAGACTGTTGGTGGCAAACCTCTGGCACATGTGCTTGCCACAGTGCACTGTTCGTATCTTTAAGAGCTCTGAAAGGTTCGCCATCACTGTTACAGACCTGTCAGGTACAGGGCCTGTTCTGAATGCTTTCACAGACTCATATCCTTACAGTAGTGCTATGAAGAAGGCACAGTTACTCTCTCTGTGTTCAGAGAAACAGCTGAGGTATAGAAATGCTAGAGATATATAAAGGAAAAAAAAAGAAATGCTAGGGGGGGCAGTGAGATAGCTCTGTGGCACAAGTGCCTGTCTGGCAAGTGCAAGGTCATGAGTTTGAACCTCGTTCCCCCTCCCCCCCCCAAAAAAAAAGTGCTAGAGATATTATTCCAATCTCAGCTAAAGGGTGTTTTGCTGAAAGGTATAGGAATTTAGCTTGGATGAATAAATTATTTGATCATTTACTGTTTTCATCAGTGGCCAAAGTTTTTTTTTCTCAATCCACTAAATATCTTGAACTATTATTATGTTATACCTTATTGCTATTATGTTTTCTTAAAATTCTGTCAGAATGTTCTATCCTTAAATTACTTTTATAGACCCTTTTTAAATTAACACTCCTGGAGCTGGGGAGATAGCTCAGTAGAATAAACACTTGCCTGGCAAGTGCAGGTTCCTGAGTTCAATGCCCGGTATACCGCAAAAATAAATAAATTTTTAAAAAAAATTAACATTCCTGATTTGTATTAGCACTATGTTCATATTTTTACCTGAAAATTCAAAAATACTACATTGTAATGTGGACAAGGATCAACTTGCAGAAATTATCAAATCTTTGCTTTCTTCTTTTACAGGAAATGATGAGCAAGTTATCCTCCATGATGTTGAAAGGTAAGTATATTGTTGATATGTGAAGGTGATTAACTTTTTTACATGAAAAAAGTCAAATTTTTTTAGATCAAGATAGCTTTTCAAGAAAATGATGTGAAACTAGTAGTCCTTTTGTGAAAAAGTTTCTCATGATATTTTTGAAATAAGGTTTTGATTTAAAAAAAGAAAATATCTGGGTATGATGATGCGCCTGAGGCTGGAGGATTAGTTGTGAGTTCGAGACCAGCCTGGGCTACAAAGTGGGCTCAAAGACCAGTCTGAACCATAGCAAGACTCTGACTCTAAAAGACAAAAAGAAATTTAGGGGCCGGGGCAATAACTCAGTAGAATAAGCGCTTGCCAAGGGTCTAAGTTCAATCCCTGGTCCTGCAAGAAAGGAAGGAAAGAAAAGAAAAAAGAGAAATTAAATAAAAATTTAAAAATAAAAATAAGCTGAGCATGGTGTCATATGTTTGTAATCCTGTCATCGAGAGGCTGAGGCAGGAAGATTATTGGAAGTTCAAGCCCAACTTGAACTACATGGTGAGTTCAAGGCTGGTTTGAACTATGTAGTAAGACTTTGTCTCAAAACAAAACAGAAGAAAAAAAAGAGATTTACTAAGTTACATAAATTATCGGGGCCTGGAGAGATAGCTCAGAGGAATAAGCACTGACCTGGCAAGTACAAGGACCTGAGTTCAGTCCCCAGCCCCACATGCCAGGTGTGCCGTCTCAACTCCAGTTCCCTGGGTGTGCCGTCTCAGCCCTTGATGCAATTAAAAAAAAAAAAGTTACATAAATTATAGTTTTCAAGTGAAAGTATAAGGGAATTGGTTAGGAGAGAGAGAGAAGGCATACTAGTAATAGTAGCTGGGTTTGGTAGCACGCGTCTCTAATTCTAGCTACTTAGGAGGCCGAGCCAGGAGGTTTGTGCACTCCAGGCCATCTGGACAGCATAGCCAGAGCCAGTCGCAAATCCTCATCATCCTCATCACCAAGCTAATATTTATTAAGTGCTCACTACCACGTGCCAAAAGCCACTTGAAGCATTCTGTGTGTGTTGCTGTAATTGATTTAACCACTATAGTCATTTTGTGAGGGATATTCCTGTAATCTCCATTCCAGAAGAGGGAAAGAATCCCTGGGAATGACGCTAGGATCTGAATTTAAGCTGTCTAGCTCCATTGTGCTCTTAATCACCGTGCCAGCTTAGGTGATTGGTAATCTCCCAACCCTCTGTGATCAGATCTGGCCGCTTTAAAGCTTTTCCTTGATATTTGGAAATGGAGTACCACTCTAAAATCTAGACACAAGTAAATACGTTGTGTAATAAATGTAAACAAAAAAGTCAGATGTTGAGTCACTTAATTATGCTTAGTGTGAAAATTATTATGAAATCTGTGGAAACGCTACCTTGAAACAGTACCTTTCCCTCCCATGTATAAGTTGAATACTTGGCTTTTAGGAAATACATTGTCTTTTATGTTCAGCTAGGTTGGCTTCATGCACATGTGTGCCTGTGTGCCTCTCTTGCTCTATTTCTCAGCAGTGAGACCTTGGATGTGTTTGCTCATGAGGACGCAGTATATGGCTTGTCGGTGAGCCCAGTAAATGACAACATTTTCGCCAGCTCTTCAGATGATGGCCGAGTTCTCATTTGGGACATCCGGGAGTCACCTCATGGAGGTAGGATTCCTGAAGAGAGAAAGAAGGCTACTGTCTTGAGCAGTTTGATGACAGGGTCACTGAAGTCATTTTATGACCTAAGTTCTTACGTATTGGTGATGTTAAGGAAGTAGAAATGTGAGGCTCACATGCTTGTGTATTTGGAAGTCCTGTCCTGCTCTAAGTACTTAAAAGTTAGACACCTTTGCCAACCCTTTTCCAAATACCTTTGAATTTGTACAAACCCTTGATCCTTGGCCCTGTGTGGCCCCAGGGAACAGAAGATGTGGCAGGTCATGGTGGAGGGTAGCCACCAAGGGCCTGCTCTGGTTGATGGCGTCACACACGTATTCTTGGTTGTTCATAAAGCACGGGGATGTTATGCACCTTGTGTAATGGTGTACTTTCAAGTTTTGCTCTTTTATTAGAAAACAGAATGACCATAGAATATGACCTTACTATTTTGATCACAAAATAGTGTCAGATATGTTCCTTGTGCAGAGAATGGTTGTGTGTCTCCTCCAGATGTGTTCTTTTAGTCTCTGGTATATGAAATGAAGAACTTTTGTTAACTTTCTCTCATGTTCTTGAGGAAGAACATCTACTCAGCTCATCTGATGCAGAGAGATTTCTTTCTGCAACTGTCTTCAAAGGCCCCTTTCTCCAGTTCCACTTTTGCCACTGACATCAAACCTCCATCTTTAAGTTTAGTTTCATAACATTCACCTCTGTACAGAGTTGCTGATGGACATGCTTTGACTGGCAGGGTGTGAGTCTGTGTGTGTGTGGTGCTAGAAGTCAAACCCAGGGCCGCATCACACACACTAGGCAAGTACTCTACCCTGAGCTATAACCTAGGCCTATATTTCAAGCATTGACCATGCTGAGCTGTGCTTGTTATTAAGGTTCATACTATCAGAGAAGCTTCTTGTTATGTTTTGTCAGGCCAGGTCACAGCAAGCAGTGGCTGTGGCTGTGGCTGAATCGCTTTGTGCCTGGGAGAGGAGGTTTTCCTGTGTCTCACTGCCTGAGGGTGAGATACCACTGAGCGCTTCACCCTCCTAGAGCCTTGTGCCGCACAGAATGTGCGTATCAGAAATGGAAAAGGATGCTTTCCACAGGGATGTGTTCTTGGAGGCAACATAGTGATTCCTTCTTGAAATCTATATAAAGGGCTGCAAGAATTCTTGGTGACATTGACTAAAAACTAGCTGGATGCAGGAAAAGTTCAAGCATTAGGTATTTTTAAATAGATAAAAAAATGATACTGTCAGTCAAATCATAAAAATCTGTATTGAACAACTTAGGTAACACAAACCAGAAGGGAGAGCTATGCTATTGTTTTGTCTTAATTTTTTCTCGCTTTATGTTTATTAAATCTGTTTGGAGTTTAAGAGTATGTATGTATGTATGTATTTATATTATGGCTGACTCAGCCTGCTCTGAGGGTGGGGCTGGCACAGCATGTGGTGCCGGGGATCGAACCACAGTCCCTGCGGTTGTCTAAGCTTGCCTAAGCAGGTGCTTTAGACCGCTAAGCCATCTTGCCAGCCCATTAGCTTTAATTTTTTTTTAAACTGATGAATTTGAATGAAAAAGATAATCCTATCATAAATCATGAATTTTTTTAGTTTATATGAAATTCAGTTTTACTATGTGTAAAAAATTGTATCTTTCCCCCTTTAAGTTGTTATCTAGATTTCTAAGTATTATGACTTAAAGTTTGGCTAACTGTGTTTAAGCAGCTGTTGTTCTCTTGCACGCAGAAAATGTATGCAGGCTCAGAGGTACCTTCAAGAAGAGTCCCTGTTGGTGGCTTACACTGTTGGGGTTTGGCCCTTTGATATGGCTGCTGTGTTTTTCTACACACATTCACACTTCTGATCATCTGCCTGCCCCTGACCCAGTGTGCCTGGACTGAGCTGACTGTAATTTCTTTTTTCACAGAGCCCTTCTGCCTGGCAAACTATCCTTCAGCCTTTCACAGTGTCATGTTTAACCCTGTGGAGCCCAGGTTATTGGCCACAGCCAATTCAAAGGAAGGAGTAGGACTCTGGGATATTCGAAAACCTCAGAGGTGAGTCCCTCTTCATAAAGTTTTCAAACTTTCCCTCCCTCACTTCTCAGGTAAAATGATCAGCCAGCAAGTGCTGTGAGAACTTGCTTGGCCATTGCTCAGTTGGGCACCTCTTAATGTGTACTGGTATCTCTGAAGCAAGGAGAACCTACTCCTGAGCAACATGCAGAATGAGAAACCCACACTCCCTGCTCAGGAGAGGAAAAGTCCTAAATTATAATCTGTAGTCCAGACAAGTCAGTTCCAGGCAATTTTATGAAGCAGTGAGACCCTCGCTTCAACTGCCTTCTCATTTGAGGCTTAGCACTGCCTAGATGCACAAGTACTTTTGCAGGTTGGTGGCTCAGAACATGGAGATTCTCGAGAGTTGTTGCTGCCGAGCCCAGGAGCTAAAGGGGGCCTTTCCTGGGCTTCTGGAGAAATTTGAACCTGCAACACTGTATGGAAAATATATATTATATATTTATCTGCATGTCTTTTTCTGAAAAGAAAGTTTGCTTTTTCTAGTAGTTGAAAGGACTAATAAACAAAACAACAAAAAGTTAAGAGCCAGTGTACTGGGCCAGGGAGAAAGCTCAATGAAATAAGTGCTTGCCTGGGAAGTGCAAAGTCCTGAGTTTGATCCCTGGTACCACCAAAAACAAAAAACAAACAAACAAACAAAAAAACCAGTATGCTGTGATGCTAGGGATACAATTTTCATTATTAAACAAGTATCCAGACCTTTTGGTATGAATCACTAATGGGGGAATTTCAGGCATTGAAGGATACAAGGATGAGGGCAAATAGAAGACCGTTCATGTTCCATAAATATTATGAGAGAGGGGAGACCTTTTATGGCACCTAAGTATAAAATCAGCTTTGCTGTGTAAAGGATAGCTCCTCTGGAAATACAGCATGGAGGCAAGTTCCTACTTTGGAAATCAGTACTGCAAAGGAGTGTCTAGAAAGTAGCAGAAGGGCCGGCCTGATAGCTCAGCAGACCATAGCGCCTGCATAGGCAGAGCACAGCGACCAGGTCAATCCTCTAGTGCATTGCTGGCCCCAGCCCCAGAGCACACTGAGGCTGCAACTGAGACTGGGCGTGGTGGCAAACACCTGTAATCCCAGCTCTTGGGAGGCTGAAAACAGGAGGAACACTATGAGGCTGATCTATGTAGTGAGATCATGTAGACCCTGTCCTAGACACAGGAAAAAAAAAAGTAAGCAGAGTTGTAATTTCTTTCATGGGCCTCAGACTACAGGGGCAGTAAGTGTAGAGGATTATCTTCCTTGAATTTTAGTCCTAGCTGATTCTCCACAGAGCAGTCAGAAGCTGCTAAACTCTTACAGTAGAGCTGTGTAGCTCGGAGGGGTTCCATCGTGTTGAGTGGG
>PVKN010044845.1:0-10031 GCA_004027915.1 Capromys pilorides
AAAGGCAGAATTGATCAAGAGAAGGAAAAGAGGACTTTGGCTAGAGAGATGCCTGCAACAGGGCAGTTACACTAAGAGGAAACTGAAGGAAACTGCAACACTCACAAGGCACAATTAGAAACAGCATGACTTATTTTTCTAGTCCCCCTTCCAAATTGTGCTGCAGGACTAACACTTGCTGTTACCCTTGAGCGAGGCAAGACGTAGTCCCTCACTCTTGGTCAACCTGCAGCTACAAAAATGGTTCCAGCTCAGTGATTAGGATGTCGAGTGGAGCCATGGGGAAGCTAAACTTGCTTGAAATTAGACCCCTCACTGCACTACTCCAAGCAGAAGCTGTGCAGGTGGTAGAGAGGCTGTGGACCTTTCACTGTGACCTATGGTGAATTGTAATAGTGGGGCCTGGAGCTGGAAAGGGTTAGTGATGACACGTCGGGGGGTTACATGGAAGGTGTTGTCCGACTCTGGCATCACTGCAGCCTGAGCTTGCTTTCACAAAGGGTGACATTTTCTCTCCTGGTTCTTTAGAGCCCTGCTTATCTTCCCCTCAATACCGTGTCACCAAAGACTCTCTGAACATAGGATCCCTCTATGGCTGTACAACCTTCAATGCATGCAATGGAATAAATATCAGATCCTTCAAGATGGCCATTGCCTTTCATTTCCCAGCAGGTCACCTGACTTTCAGACATCCTGTGGTGTACATTTTGCTTCCTTCTGCTTCAACACTTCTCACTCACATTTTCATTGGCCTTTTGTCAAGGATCCAAGACAAACTCACACCATCTCTCTACATTTGGCTCACTTTTGTTCTAGAGGAAGCCTTGTATTCGTGATCCACCTTTTTTTCCAAGATGACTTTTGTGTACACTTATTGGAATGAACCGGGCAACTATGTAGACCATCCTCCAGATTTTGACAGATACATAGCAAGGGCTTCAGGATGCCCTACCACATTATCTACACTTTGCTTTCAGAGCAGGCACTCTCTTCCCTGAATCTTGGTGCTTGAGTAGTGGGCAGGGTTAGTTATATTTGAAGCGCAGCATTACGTTAATCACCACCTACTGACGAGCATGATGAGTGAATAACCACAAAGGCATTGTAGGTGCACTCTTCACCTTCTGTAGGGAGACCACCTCCCAATGAAGCCAAACACTTGGTGTGTGCGGGCAGATTGACTGCCTAGACGGCCATTTCTTTTCACTTAGCTGAACACCACACAGTGTAAATTCATACTAAATCATATCAGGTAATGGAGCCTATTTCTTCATCTGAACTGGTCTTGTGACATTTTTGGTCACTGACAAAGCAACAGTTCCAAGCCCAGAACCCAGGTGTCTTGAAATGATTTGGCTCTGTCGCCTAACTTGCATGACTGTCTGAACAAATCTTGACCAGTTTGTTGAAGGATAAAAGCCCAAAAGGAAAGTTCTCAGGTGTCCCAGCTGTGACTATCTTAGACCACTCTACAGCAGCCCACTTCCCAATAAACATGAGAAGAAACGGGTCCAAGAACAGTGGAGCTGCCTGCCTGCCTGACTCAGATGAGCACAGATGTATGAACAACCCAGCTGAGACTGGAGCTGCCCTCCTACTCCACAGATTTGTGAATTATAATAAAAACTTAGAGTTTAAAACCACTATGCCTTGGGAGGATTTGTTACACAGCATTAGTTAACTGATACAGTTCTCCTTGAAAACCTAGACCAAGATAACTCCATTTTGACATTTTGCTAGAGTAATATATAACTTGAAGGAGTAGTGGGGTTGAGTAAGCAGGAAAGAGAATCAGATTGGAGAGAGGGGGCAAAGAGGCCAAAGGACATACTGATTCAGGAGTCGGTGGATACACTAACATGGAGATGAAACTGGCAGTACAATGAAAAGGGAGAAACAGGACCAAACAATGCATTTGGGGCTGATGGAAGCGCCTTCGATTTTGGGAGGCGAACTTCTGTTTTTTTATACATAATGGGGATCCTACAATTCAAAGTGAAGACTGTGGTTCATTCTCGCCCCAGTGCTTCCATTTCCCTTCCATTTCAGCCACCACTCAATCCTTAGTGTTCGCTCAAGCAGTGTGTTTGCGCGATTTGATTCCGCAGAGCAGTGACTGTCATAAAGGACACATTCTCATCATGTTTCCTTGTGAGTAAAAACCCCAGCTTACCTTTTATGGTTGGAATCCTACTTTGATGGAAAATGAGCCGAGATACTTCAATTGCAACCAAAAAGAAACAGATGGAAAAAATAATTTCCTCTAGAAAGAATGCAAATGTGAAGAAAATCATTCTGCTTAAGTAGAGAAAAACATGTTTGGCTCTTCGCGAAAAGCTTTTAAATCTTTGTTTTCTTAAGGAGCTATGCTAAGTTACCAATGACCACTAGATGGCACTTGTGTACAGCGTTTGAAATTGATTCTGGCTAACCAAGGGTACCTGGGGTGAGTAGAATTTGAGGTTTCGCTCTTACACAGCCCACTTTCTCTCCCATCCTGAGTCAAAAAAGGGTGCAGGGGAGGAAGCTTAAATCTTTTCTTCGCCTTTTCACTTATAAAGAAAAATGAACATGGCAGAAGTGTTCCTGATTAGATCCAGAGAAAAAGGATGATGCATTCTCGCTAAATGAATCAGGAGAGATGATGCTCTGTCGTTCTTTAGATATAGACCTGAAATACCAACTTTAAATTTATTGCTGCCCGCGTGAGCCCTGGTTCTCTGTTTACCCAGTTAGTTCATTTGAGTGAAACATGAATAGTGTGTCTTCCAATTGGTTACTTTATCACACTGACGATTTCAGAAGATATAATAACTCTTACCCGTTACGATGAAAAAAAAAAAAAAAAAAAGATTGATCTCACAAGTCTTCTTATCAGATCACCCTAGTCGTATTCATCTTTATGAGAGTTGGCTGCCTAGTTGTTGGCTGCTGCCTTCTACTCATTCGGACATTTTCTGACGATGCAAACAGTGATAGCGACTGCGGAGATCATCTGGAGTTGTAGGACTGAAACTAGCGTAGACGGACCCTCCCCTGCCCGCACACACGGAAGAGCCGCAGTGAAACAGGCAAGGATGCAAACAAAACCTACACTGACGTCAAGCATCGCAGTGGATGTCCAGAAGTACTGACACTCGTTTCTCTGGCCCTCGAGCCACTATGAGTGTTGAGAACTTCCCAGGGAATCCCAACTCCTCTCCTAGGAGGCAAGAGGCTGGCAATCTGCCAGTCACGACTTTGCCTGCCCCATTAGCTTGTCACCAGCCAGCCTCTGCCCATCTCTTTCCTGGCCTGTTGGAGCCGCCTTTCAGGAGCTTGGTCTTCTCCTGCTTAGCCTAAGCTGCTATAAGCGCGTGTTCTGAAGCATCCCTCGATCTGATATGAAAGGGACATGTGTCTGAAAGAAGATTAGGGCGAGGCCAGCGAAATCCAAACAGGACAAGAAGAAAAGGGCAGACTGGATTGTAAAAGTAAAGGAAGTTAGAAACAGAAATGTAGAAAGAGCCGACATAGAAGCAGTCTTTGATGTCGTTGGCCCTGCGCTTTTTGACCTCCAAGGTGACATCTCTGGTATATTTCTCAGTTACTTCAAGTTGCCTGCTCTTTTCCAAATAGCTTTATGAAGTCATTCCTCAGGAAGATGTTGGACTGAGGATTTGAACAGAAGATGAGGCGTGCGTTTGATAAAGCCTTAGAATCACATGTGAGTGGAAGGAACATGGAAGACTCTACTTAGCCCGCCTACCTTTTTGCTTTGTTAAAAATTAGTGCTAACCACATAAATCAATGTCTGGCCAGCATTTACATTCAAGGTTCAACAGAACCAAATGTTTTTAATTTGTAGAAGAAATAAATAGGAACTGGATTTTCTCCTTTTAATTTTAAACTCTTACAAGTATACGTTTGCGGTACATAATGATTTCATTCATCTTGGGAAGTCGGCAATGTTCCTAACATAACACAGTTCTCTTTGTACCTCTCCATTCTTGGTGTCTTTCTTATTTGCAAATGATCTATTTCCCTATTCCCTGTTATCTGTCTTTATTTTGTTGTTAAAGTTACTTATATGGTGGGTTTCTCATATAAGTGAAATGTGATATTCAACTTTGTGTGCCTGATTTATTGTCCTAAGGTGCATCAGCTTCCTGCAAATGAGTCAGATTTATCCTTTATTTTGGCAGAGTAGTACTCCAATGAATATTGCAGTAGTTTATATCTGGATGCTCTCACAAGACCTCCTGTGCTTGTGGGAGGGGCTACTGAGAAGTGGGTTGAGGGTTGCTAGTCCACTAGCATCTAATGAGTTTAGAGCAAAATGTGAGGTAGGGAGGTAGTGGGGTAGGAGGAGGTGGGGCACTGGGGCACTGGGGATATGACCTGGGGGATCCAGCTCTCTTAATCTTTCTCTGCTTCCTGACACCTTGCCATGAGCTCTTTCTCCACTGCCAAACCCCTCTGCCACACTGCTCTGTCCTGGAGTCAGCTGAGGCTATGGACTGAAATCTCTGTAAACTGTGAGCCAGAAACAACCTTTTCTTCTTATAGTTGTAGATGTCAGATATTATATCTCAGTAACAATGAAGTAGCCCAGGCAGATGCAAAGATCACATTATTGGTGGGAGATTCTCTTTGTGTCTGAGTTTGGGGTTCTACCCTGTCTCCCTGGACTGGGGATTGGAAAAGTTTCCCTCTTTGAGGAAAAGGGAGTTGCACCTCTCATCCCTTTGTAGGGAAGGTCTCACACTCTGGGACTAGGGGCATTCAGCTTCTAATCCTAGGGTGTCCTCATTTTGTATGTCCACACAGTGGAGTTGGGGCATGGGAGGTGTTCTCCCTATAGAGAAGGCTGAACACCGAAGAGTTTTACAGATCCTTCAGACTTTGCAGCTAGGTTTGGGGATGTCCTATCTGTCTTTTCAGACTCAACCGGCAGCACTACAGCTTGACACTCTGCTGGCTAGTAAGCAGACTTTTGTATATTTCACTGGACCTGTGGTCCACTGAGGCTGGATTATTGATAAAGTACTGGGATTGAAATTTGGGGTGCAGTACACATAAGAACAAAAGAAAACAAGAGTAGACATTGGTAATTATGCATGAGAAGCTAGAGACACAGGGTTTGGATATTAGTAAAATATGGAATAATTTAAACATCACATACAAGTAATCTTTGTGGAAGGTTAAGGTAGACAACTCCAGGTCCAGCAGGCAGTTAGGTATTAGGGCGGGCAAAGTCAGTAAGACAGAGCCCTACAAACTAAAGGCTCTGTTACACACAGGGAACCAGCTACAGAGCAGAGGACCGAGCCTCCTTGTTTTGGTAGTCTTCCTCTCTAGCATGTGGATCTGAACAAAATTATTTTTTTCAGTAGGTGTTTGTAAGACACGCTGATTACATTCACCATTGGAAGTTGGTACACATATGTAATACATGTTAATCATTTTCCCCTTTCTGTGCATTTTTCCTTCCCTCTGGCTCATGAGCTCCATCCTCAGCTACAAGTACTGCATGCCATCCATCCTTATCAATCATTACTAGAAGAAAATCTGGGAAACAAGAAGATATCTTGGTTTGTTTGGGTGCTACAACACAATACTATAGAATGGGTACCTTATAAAGGAAAGACATTTACTCTTTGGCTTGGTTGGGGGCTAGGAACCCCAGGGTTAATGATTTAAATGCAGAATTCATCAAAGCAGAGCTGGCATATTTGGGGTTTGGCAATAGCTTACCTCATGGTTCACAGCTTCTTGTTGCATCTCATGGGGCAGAAGAGCAGAGGAACCTCTCTTGGGTCTCTTTGGCAAGGTCCCTAATTCCATTCATGAGAGCTCAACTTTCATGATTCAATTATGTCCCCAAACCTATATGTGTGAATAGGCTCACACTGAGGATTAAGTTCGAATGTATGAAGTTTTAACATGCAGATCATAGCACTGAGAAAACCTTACTGTTACTCTCAGGAAGAATACCAAAGAGATGACCAGAAGATTCTTACATAGAGTGAAGTGGACTTTAGTCATCTGTGAGAATTGGTGATCGGCCCTATCAATGACTTCATAGACTGAACTTTTATTCCCTTTCTGCTCAGTCATTTTTGCTCTCTCTTTTGTCATTAGTACACTCCTTCTTCTGAGGTATTAATTTTATTCTGTACAGTGTGGTTCTTTAGATCCTGCTGAAAGTAATATCTCAGTCTTTAATATGAAGCTTTAACAAAATTATTTTTTTCAGTAGGTGTTTGTAAGACACACTGATTACATTCACCATTGGGAGTTGGTATAAGTATGTAATACATCTTAATCATTTTCCCCTTTCTGTTCATTTTTCCTTCCTTTTGGCTCATGAGCTCCATCCTCAGCTACAAGTTCTGTATGCCATCCATCCTTATCCATCTTAGCATTAGGTCTGTGATGGTTCATAACCCCAAACTAGTCAAAAGTTTTTCCTGGGATTTCACACATATAAGATTGCTACCATTTCCTTTGGGACAGAAAAACTTGGATGGTAGAACCTGGAACTTCCATTAGTCCCTCCCCGTCTTGCTTCCTAGAGAAAGACCACGGATTTTTGGAGAATAAAGCCAGTGTGCAGAGACAAGCAGGGACCTGGGATAAGCAGAGGGAGTGAGGCTCAAATAGCTCTGTCTCTCTCCTGTTCCAATGACCCAGAAAATTTCTTTTTAGCTCAGATCACTTGGAGTGGGTCTGCAGTCCCTCACCATCAATTCTGAGAGTCTTGACTGGTCTGTTTCCCAACAGGTCCAACCCAGGTTCTAATCTGACACCTAACTTGCTGATGAATTTCTTCTTCACTGCAGTTCATCCTCTGACTCAAATAGAAATACTAATGTCTTTGCAGGAAAATGCAACTGTCAGATTTTGAACAATTTGACTCATTAGCACAAGTGCTAGATTTCTTTTCCAGAGGCATTACTTGGGACAAAATCAAGCCGTATTCATAGCAGTCTATCATACACAGAAGACATAGTGAATTGTTCTTCACTAGTCTTTGGGATTGCTCTTAAACATCATGGTAACTGTGGGGCCTGGGTACCCCCACATTCTTTCACCTTTCCTCTGACAAAGACAGAAGTAGAATTCAGGGGAAATTTCTTGAAGTTTAACCCTAATGCCAATGAGATTAAAAGAAGGAAATTAGACATCAGCATGAGCTTGAATGTAGCTTTCTGCTTTTGGGTTCTGTAGACCATTCCCCCACCCACAGCTCTCCCACCACTGCAGTAGCAATGAGGGGAATCTTAGTGCAACTCCTTTATTTGTTGCAGACCCAGGAGACAAGTCAAATGACCCAACCAATGTCATAAAGCAAGTCTGTGAAAAGACATTGTGTATGAATACTTGTTACAAGAGAAATATTTCATGTTATTTAAAAAATTATTTTATTCAATTAATGAGCCCCAATGAGTAGATGGGGAAAAGGGGGTTAGAAAACCTCCATACCAATATAAAAAGAATAAATGGATTCCGTCTTTTCAGAGTATCACAACTTTTCCCCCCTGTGCCCTAGATGGGCCTTAGTCTCATCTATCTATCTATATCTATCTATCTATCTATCTATCTATCTATCTATCTATCTATCTATCATCTGTCATCTATATCAGTATATGTCTGTTGTAAAAGTCTTTCTAAACCCCTGGCTGGTTCAGCATGCATTTCTTGCTAGAATGAACACAATTAGTAAATGATAAGATAGAGTTACAAAGTAGGTCTGTCTAGACTCTGATGATATATTATTTCTCTTTCTTGTGAGTTCCCATGTGGCTTTAGGCAATAATGCAACAGCAAGATAAATGACCATTATGGAGGAAAAGTCTCTTGAAGCCAGTCTCAGGGCTCTATACAGAGACTTGTCCAGCTTCTTATTGAAGAACTGTGTGAGGATGGTGAGAGAATGCTGATCAAATTTGTAAGTGGCACAAAGCTAGCCTGAATATCTAATATGTGAGGGGTCAGAATGAAGGCTCAAAGAGGTCGTTAGATGCTGGAGTAATGGCCTAAATCTAATAAGACAAAACTTACAGCGAATAATGTGAGGTCTTGCACTTCAGTCAGAAAACTCAATTGGGGAAGATGTAGCTTAACAGTAGATCTGTGAAAAAATCTCAGGGGGGTCTTAGCTGACTATAAACTTCCTAGGAATCCATAGTAACAGGATTTTTCAGAAGGAGAAGTCAGTCTTGCGTTGCATCTGTGGTGTTTAGCATCCAGGATGAGAATAGTGATCAATCTGGTATCTTTCGTAGTGTTTTGTGCTTACTGGATATTCCTCAGAGTTTTGCTTTCTGTTTTGTGTGCTTTACTCTAAGAGGGACAGATATGTAGGAAGATAAGCTCATCCTAGAACAAAGGCCCTTCAAACCACTGCCTCATTTGCTTCCTCTCAATACCTGTTTTCTGAGTGCCCACCACTGTCCCAGCACCTCCTTTGGCAATAGAGAGCCTTCAGAAAGCAAGGTAGGCAACCCTGAAGTAGTTCAGGAAACACAACAAACTTAGAAAGCCTGCACTTTCTGTTTTCCAGTGGTTGCAGGTCAGCTTTCCTCAGATGCTTACAGAGTCAGCCTTAATGTATGTATGTTAAAGTAGAGAAGTGTCACAATTTAACTCTGATTAAAAGTATCCAAGTATGGAATGGTTACTATGTAACTGGAGCGCACAAGTATGAGTTGATTGATCTCTTATGTGCCCTAGGAGGAAGTCTAATAGGCAAAATCCTGTGATAATGAGCCCCCTGGGGATGCTCATATAATATACCTGGCAATTGGCTTCTCTGTCATTTTCTTTTTCAAAAGAAGCTGAATACATTTTTCTAAGGGTGGGGGTGGTGGAGATGTTGCTAGGCTATCAACAGGGAGAGGCCACTAGGGGAGCAGCAGATGACCTCATGGGGGGACAGGGGCTGAGTTGTCCTGACTTGATGCTCCTTAATGAGAACTTTGGAAATTGTGTCATCTAATTAAATGATCCTTGGAAATCTTAGAAGTCACGGTTGGTCCCAAAACCCCAAGTAGGGTCCATCAATCTTGGTTTGAATTAGATAATCATCATAACGTGGAGTTAAATCACATCCACGGTCTAGATAGATCCAGATTATACCATCAAATGCTAAACTTGCTCCATTACTTACATAATAATGAGTCTCATTGAAAAATCTGAAGTCACTTCTCAAATTATGAAGAGAGTTCTCTGGACCAGAAGGGTTGCCAGTCTGCATTATTACTGAAGTCCATCCTGGTCTATGCCTACCTAAGTGTAGCTATGTGAACTGCAGCAATCCATTCATCCATCACGGCCCACTTCAAATGTTCTGCTGTAATGTTTAGTCGAACTTCCAGTCAGATGTAATTTTTCTCTGTATATCTGGATTTTTTCATATTTATCCTCAGTTATTAAAACACATTACCATTCCCCAACTCAAATACACTCATTAGTAAATATTTGTGAAGCACCTGCTCTTGCACAAGGAGAAGTGACTGATCCTGATATCGAGGGGCTTACCGGACAACTGGGCAAACAGGACACACTGACGTGTGCCCTCGCATAGCGTTGCTGTGTGGGCTCTTGGGGGTGCTAATTGCTGCGGCATTGAGAGAGGCATTTCCCGGAGGTGGGAGAGGCTCCTGGAACTGGAGGGAAATCTCCCAGCAGAGCCAGGTCTCAACAGCGCTCAGAGCACTGTGCTGGGGAGCTCCTCGATTCTCCATGGCATGGCTTGTTAGGTGATCTTGTCTCCGCAGGCTAATAGTAGGCTGAACCCATGTAGGGAGTGGTGTTATGTAACACAATCCTGCCTGCCTCGATAAATACACAGTCGCTTCTGCTATGGGCTCTCAGGTCTTCCGGGCTTATGTCGTGAGGTCTTCAGTATTGATGTATCGGAGCAACTGTGATTATTTTTCACTGGCAGAGTGTTTTTCTTAGTACACATTTGCCGGACATTGGCAAGCACCTTGGGCTGTGTGTACATGTACATCCTACAGCTTGTTTGTTATTTTAATCCCCTT
>PVKN010044846.1:0-10037 GCA_004027915.1 Capromys pilorides
CATGAGCATACTACACAAATTATCTGGTAATCATATATTTTATCTGATGGATAGTCTTTGAGCCACTATTTTCATTCAGCATCTGCATAGATTTTTAAATATTACACATTCTGAAAGGAGCCTTCTGAACTATGTCTAGCATTTTAAATGTTTCTTTTTAAAGAAACAGAATTTCAGAACCACAAAATGCAAAAACATTGATCCCCCCAGCACAATGTCAGAAATTGTTGCCGCTAAGTTACAGTCAAAATGGATCAAAGACTTAAATATTAAAACAGAAACACTAAATCTTTTTTCAATTGTTTCTCTTTTTTCTGTTCTAAATTTCTTATATTTGGTAACATGAATAACTGATGGAAAGACAGCACTATGTATTGCAACAAATACTGTGAAATTTGTATTACTCTGTTAAGTGAAATTCTGTGTAACATAATTTTTTGTTTTAATTCTAATTTGTACTCACTTTAAAAATAAAAAAGATTAAAAAGAAATTATTGTTGCTGACTTAGTCACTGTTGATCTTTTAAATTTTCTCCCAGTGACTTCATCAAAGGCCCCATCTTACACTAGAAACAGTATTTTTTTAGAGTGTATCCCTGTTCCCTGACAGCCACCCCTCTCTAAAAGTATTTTTTCTTCCCATCCTTGTTTATCCCATCAAACATTCCTGCCAGAAGCAGCCCTGTTTACATAACTGCCCTGGTTGGATGGAATATTTTACAAAACGCCGTCCTCCACACGCACCGCAGCCTGTTTAACATGGAATAGGGTCAAAACCTGAAAGGCGCTAAGATTGCCCAGGGAGCTCACTCTGTGCCGAGTAGAAGGGGAAGCCTTGGGAGGAAAACGAAGTACTACAGTGAGAGCAGAGGCCTGTCATCAGCAAAGACTCAAGGAAATGAGAGAGAGTAGTTCATTTGCGAGGGCGTGGAAGGGAAAACCATTTCCTGGATTTGGAGTTAGGGCAAAGGCACACATTTGCTGCTTGAGCACATGTTCATTCATTAAGCACTTTAATGAAAATGAGGCTGTGACTGACAGACCAGATTTGATCCTCCATACAAATATATACGTAAGCAAAAATGAAGGGCTCCAATGGAAGATCTTTTCATTTGGTGGGGAAATTCCCTTTTTTGTTCAGCAGCTTCAACCAGTGCCTAACAATCATAGGACTCTGCTATCACTGTGGTCACAAATACTTCTGTATATTTTAAGTTGGAGACTTCTTTATTATCTTTTTTTTTTGGTATCTGGTATCAAACTCAGGACCTCGCGCATGCTTGCCAGGCAGGCACTTATGCCGCTGAGCTATCACTCTGGCCCAAGGTTGGAGAGATTTCAGTTGGAATTGTTCTTCAGGTGAGCAGGCACTTTAGTGGGCAGTGTCCTAAAATAGATCACATTTGGTGTTTCCCAGTCTCTTTCTCAGAACCAGAGTCCAACTGGATGCCAGTGTGGGCCACGCCAGCCACCCTCTGCATTTCTTTCTCTCCTTCCCATCCCCCTCACTACCTGTTGTGCTGTGTCTTTCTTTATCTCTGTCAAATTGAGAATACCTGTGGTGCCTTCTATTCTGGAGGAGCATTTCCAGGATTATTGCAAGAGTTAACTCTAGTCTTCTATCCAGAGAGTATCAGAATAATAGCATGATTAGTCTCCTTTTCACTGATGATAAATACACTCTCAAGCCATACTTGGGCCCTCACTGATAAATACATTTATTAGCCCTTATCATGTGCCATTTACTATGTTAAACTCTTCATGCGTTTAATCCCCCTAATACACTAATGTAGGTATTTGTACCTGTAATATAGAACTAGGAGGCAGACAGGGCTCTCGAAAGTTATGACTTACCCAGTGCTGCCTGGTAAGAGAGGAGGCCCAGGTTTGGACTTCAGGGGTTCGTGTGCCTGCTACTGCATTAGGATTCAAGACACCATCGTCTTGTTTCTGAGGACAGTCAGAAACCAGGCCTTTGTGCTGAGGCATGGGAGCTGAATGGACTTTGGACCAGCAGCTCGCCTTAGTCCTGCTCTCATATCAAATTCAGACTTTAAGGAGTTGCCTAGCTTTGTCTGTCTGTAGCGCAGGTTTAGGTTCACAGCCAGCCTGGGAGGAAAGCAGAGAGAGATTGCCCTGCACCCCCCATCCACTCTGTGTGCACAGATCCCCACTGTCAATGCCACGTACCAGAGTCATCCGTGTGCTGCAGTTAATTAGCCTGCACTGGTGCATCAGTATTACCTAAAGCCTGTGGTTTACATCAGATCCATTCTAGGGGCTGTATATTCTATGAGGTTGGACAGACGTATAATAATGTGTCTCTGCCATTATAGTTTCATGTAGTGTATTTTCAGGGCCCTTCAAAAAAAACCTCTTGTGCGCCTATTCATTCCTCCCCCCTCCCACTAAGTCACTAAGTCCTGACCCATGCTCACTACATTTTACTGTCTCCATAGGTATACCTTTCCCTGCATGTCACTTAGTTGGAATCATATAATTCATAACTGTCAAATTGGCACCTTTCACGTAGTAATACACATTTAAGTCTCCTCAGTATCTTTTCATAGCTCAATTGAATTTGGTAAAAATACATCCCCAGCCTTTCCAGAAGTGTAACACAGCACCAATATAATGCAGTTTTATTTTGTCTTTGCTAGATTTCAGTGCCATAAGCCAGGGTTGGGCTATTCCCCACCTCCCTCCCCTGTGACAATTCAGTATCTGCTCTGCCCCTTTCTTTAAAGGAATCCTCTGCATCTCTTACATGGAGTTTTAATCACTTCAGTTTTGGCACAGAGGTTAAAAACTAAATCTCTTATAATCAAGCCACTTTTTTTTTTTTTTCTAATGAAAACCACAGCTTGAGCAGCTGCTTGTATTATTGTCTCTCCTCTGTGGTCCCACTGGTGTGTGGGAGTTTACTGTTAGCCTGTGGAAAAAGGAGCAAACCAAGAGCCAAGAGCAGGGTCGTGTTTCAATAGAGAAATAATGGTGGAATGCAAAATTCCTTGAGTGTGGGCCTCACCCTCCCCACTCTCTGGACACGCATGCCGTGTTTCTTTTTTTTTCTTTTTTCTTTTTTCTTTCTAACTGCTTCTGTAAGGCATGAGAGAGAGGCATGTATCATAAGAGCCGCAGTTTTGAAAACTCCTGGACTTCAGCTTTGATTCCTCGCAGCATGCCTTCCCTTTTGCTGTCACTGGAAGATGACAGTGTAGTTTCCAAGCCTGCCTGTGTCATGCGCATCCATTTTTTGTCCATCTGCATTGGTGTGGGGTTCCTTTCCTCCATCTGGGTTGAAGCTGTGTCTGTAAATGTATGACATCTTTTTCTTGCGGCTTAACTATGCTCTGTTTTCTTTTTCTGATGTGTATTTCCACACCTTCCTCTATCCCCTCTTTCTCTATCCTGCACACTATATCCTATGCACTTTTGTCTTTCCCTTCACTTTTCATTAGGTACAAGTTAAAATTCAACAAGTAAAAAATAAAGGTTTTTAAAATTATTTTTGATGCTCTTAAATACTGTAGGTAAACTAATTTGTATTTCTTCAAAAAGAATCTATCTTAAATAAAGTTGCTTTTCACATGTTGGGATTTTGAGGGTGTTTTTTTGTTTTAATGTAGGTTTTTGGTCCTTAATAGAAGCAGCTGCTTCCTCCTGGCCCCAAGCCACAGTGCCAGACATTATAAAAGGGCGTCTGGGCTCTTATTACACAGAGTGGGGTGAATCTCCAGTGACACCATAGACCTTCTATGTTTCAGCCATTCTGTGTCACACTTAAATGAAAGTATGCTTTATTATTTAACCAATTCCCAGGGTTATCCCAGGGATTAAGTGAGACAGTCTAAATAGATTTTCAAATTCTATCAAAGAAGAATTCATTTTGTATACAAATAGTAGGTGACCCTTCATCCTACTCACTTTTTGATAATCTTCCAGTAATAGGCACAGCATAGCCAGCACCTTGTTCTGATGATCTCATATAGGAGGCAGCAGTGGTAGTGTCTTGAGACAGCACAGAAAGGGTGGATTTGGGTCAGAACATGAGTTACTATCCTGGATTTGCCACTGGCTTGCTCTGACCAAGGCAAATTCCTTAATCCTTGAGAGTTTCAGTTTCCTTGCCAATAAAGCCTCTCATATTCCCTGCCCATCTCCATCGAGTGTTGAATGGGGATATGTGTGTGAGAAAACAGCGAACCATAAAGAACAGCCCTGACAAGACTCCAGTCTAGAGGACCAAGCTCACACTTATCTATTTTGTCTTTCTAAATGTGGTGGAGTCTCTTGAGAATCTAGTTGTTTGGTCTCTGGTTTGCATTCAACACATTTTGGCTTTCAGAGACAGTCAAGTTCCATCATCTTGTCTTCCTATTTTTTAAGATTGAGTACATTTTCAAGCAAGGAGTGGGAAGATCTTGGCTGTGCACGTGCCAACAGGACAGGGCTGAAATGAACTCATGTGTAATGCTTAGGAGAAGAGCCATAAACAGAAATCACCCACTTCTGGCCCATGGTTTCAGACTAAGGCAGAGGAAATGCAGGAGTCTAGACAGCAGCTAGATCAGCAATGCGATAAGCCCTTGGTCAAACCTCATCTGAACTGTATTTCATCTAGAATTGCAGAGAGATTCTTTGAGTTAGACTAGATTTTTTTGTTTTATGTCAACCAAATTTTAAAACTTGGATATAGAGATTAGGAGTATAGCTCCAGTGGTAGAGCACTTATATGGTGTATGTGTGAGGACCTGGGTTTAATCCCCAGCAGACACACACACACACATGCATGCACATACGCACCCAAAAAAATCTGAATTTTTTACTTCTGGGGATTAGCAGATGCTAGAGCTAGGTAGTCACAATCTACCTTTTTATCAGTGTTATTAATTTCAAAGGGTTTCCTGGTTCCATGCATATTTGAACTTGAAGCTTAAAAAAATACATGCATTTCTCTGGCTCCAAATGCTGATTCTTTAAAGAACATGCTTATTAAATTCCTAGTATAGACTTAAACTCTACTTCCAGAAGAGAACAACACATGAGTCATACTGTCAGAACACTGGTCTAAGGAATTAATACAAAAGCAGGTAAAGGGCCAGCCAAGTAGCTCAGCGGATTAAAGCACCTGCAAGCAGGCACAGAGGCCAAGGGTTCAACCCCTGGGCTTGCTATGCCAGCCCCACTCCAGGGCGTGCTGGGGATTGGGTGTGCTAGTACCCACCTGTAATCCCAGCTCTTGGGAGGCTGTATGTAGGCAGATCACTGTGAGTCGGATCTAGTAGTGAGACCCTGAACACCCTGTAGACCCTTCCCTAAAATACAAAAAAAAAAAAAAAAGGCAGGTGAAACAGAAAAATTAAATGTTAAACTATGCTAATAAATATAAATGAAAATCAACATGAGCTGAAGTTTTCAGTGAACACTTCATTAGTGATTCCAGACTTGATGGTTCAATTCATTCTTCGATTTAGCTGTCATTTATTGAATACCTACTAAATGTCTTGTCCAAAGTTAGAACTAAGAGCAAAAAGGTAACACATTGTCTACTCTCTGAAGAAAGTTCTCTGCTTAGCTGGAACACAGTAACAAAGAAAGACAATAAAACATCATACATGTTTGGATAAAAACCTGTAAATGAGAGAATGAAATCTCTGAAGGCAATGTGATCAATTATACACCTGGCATAAGATGTTTTAAATAGAGTATATGATAAGGGAGTTGAACTTGGAGGAGAAATTAGCCAAACCTGTGCAGAGGGGAAAGGTACTCCATATGACGAATGTCAGTATGGGAAGGGGCATAGTCTACTTTAGATGAATCTACGTAGCCAGCAGAAGGTAGACAGGCAGAGAATGAGGTCAAGATCTCTGTGCCCTGTTGGCTTCCTCACTTGGAAGATTACCCAGGGCCAGCTGCATCTCCCCTTCTCACATTCATGGTATTTACACAATTTTCCCATTCCAGGAGTAAACCCCTTCCCTTTTCCCTTCAGGCCAGTAGTGGTGCTATGTTCTCCTTTGATTCTAGCTCCAGATTCTCACTGTGGCTCCGAAGCAGCCTACCCCAAACCATTACCAATATTCCCATTGTAAATAAGCCCTGTGCAGTTATCCTCACTTGAAATGTAATTCCATTTTAATTTTCAGCAATGGTGTAAAGTAATGGTTTCTCAGGATGGAAGTCTAAAGGCAAAGCTATCAGCTAGAAAACTGGTGAAAGTGAGACATAATATGATTGGAAATAGGCCATGCAAGTGGAGATAGGAAGGAATTGATTGACATAGGAAAGGGAACGTAGTTGAAATTGACACCAGGAGGATGTGAGAGTAAGGAAACAGTCAAGGATGAACTTTCCTGACTTGAGTTACTGCTTGATTCAAGATATAAAAAGATAACCAGGCATGGGGGCACATGGCTGTAACCCCAGAACTCTGAGAGGTTGAGTCAGGGTAGCCCAGCACAGACAACTTAGTGACTAAGTCTTCAGGTAGATAGGTAAGTAGACAGACAGACAGACAAGGGATAGAGAGATAGCTCAATGTGAAGGTCCTTGATTTACTCCCCACTATGACCCAAGAAGGGGGAGAAGGTTACATGTGTTTATTTTGAGATCTTGGTAAGAGAACCAGACAGTGGGTAGACCAGTGTGGAATTCAGAAAAGATCTGATGAGTCAACATGTTATTAACTTGGTGATCCTTGAAACCAAGACTGTAGCAGAAGTCCCCCAGGAAAGTTGAGAGAACGAGAGAAACAGAATAAAAAAGCTGATCATATGTAGAACCTAGAACATCACTGAGTAGAAGCCATAGTTTTGCACAGAGAATAGGGCCCAGCAAGGCAAAGCAGACGGAATGAGTGTTGCTTGCACAACGGTGGGGAAATGTTTGCCTGTACCACGTGGACCCCCGTCATGAAAGGACTTAGAAGGCCCAGCAGAGGAGCTGAGATTAAAGGCCTAGTATATGCTTGTTGATTCAATTAGCCTACCAGTGTGTATGGAACACTCAGGTTCTTGAGTGACACAGATTCATTGTAGGTTGTATTTTAAGGTAAATAATGGGATGATGAAAGAGTAGGCATAGCAATGGGTTCATAATCTGAAGCACTTACACAATTTATAAAATGAAAACAAAACCAGCATAGTTGCAGTGAACAGTGAGGGCAAAGAGATCTCAAGGAAGAGAGGAGATGTAGTGAGGAAATGAGTATAGGGGCAAGATGAAGATGATGCCAAGACTTCCAGTGCGACATGTTAGCAACAATGTGGAAATATAAGACCTTGTAAGTTTTCAGCTGTGCATGATAAGTTGGCCCCAGAAAATGTCTGATACTTCTGAAGAAACAACTGACCAGTTAGATGCAATAGAAGATGAAGTTCCCCATTATCAAAAGTTAAGGAAAACATTTGCAGGCTGTGGAATAGCTTGGCTGATTAAACATGCATCCCAGAATGCATCAGTTTTGGATCCAGGTGATAGATTCCAGTCTGCTGTGTACAGTGAGCAGAGAGCTGCAAGTCGAACTGCAAACAAGAAGCAGCTGCATTTACTGAAAATCACAGGAAGATGTGCTCAGGACCAGTCCGTGCAGATGAAAAAAGTAACACGGACAGAAAATGGTGCCAGGACAACAGGAAAGTTTAAAAAGAAACCCAGCAGCACACAGGTACATCAGGCTTTCTGGTTTTAAAGGAAGTGCACCCAGCCCAAGTGCCCCTCACTGGGTCTCTGAGGTAGGAGTGACAGGAGTAAGTGACAGGTTCTCAGTTACCTCAGGGGCTCTGAACAAGCACATGTGCCCCCAGAATGCACTGATCAGATGACATGTATGAAACGCAGTCCACACTTAGGAACCTATAATAAGGTTCAAGGGGGGGACACACGTACTGAAGGGCGGGCCAGGAGATCGAACATGCATGCATGTGCTTAGAGTTTCAGAGATTTCCTGCAGTTTTGCTATTTTATTTTCTACCTCTCTTAGAACAGTGAAAGGAAGATTGGCCCTGGGGTGTCAGCCAAACCTAAGTGGGTGGAAGGGAGTGGTTTCTCTACAGGTAGGTCTAGTTAGGTGCACAGGATGGAATTTCAAGTGGAACATTATCATCCCAGTGCTCTTTTATACAACCTAAGGTATACAATCAGAAATACCCACAGAATATGCCAAAGATCATTATTTTTTGATAATTTCTTTTCTTCAAGTTTCGTTCCTACTCTCTACAGTGATAATATTAAGCCTTTGTCCTTGGATTAGTTCCTTACATCAGTGAAATTTGTTTTCCTCAGGTCTTTTATGTGCTCAAGTTTTAGGAATTATCTGTAAGTGATGTAGGGAATTAGATTTCAGAACAGAGCACACCGCGTCACAGTATCTCAAGTTTGTTTTTTTATTTTTGAAACCATCTTTAATATTTGCACAAATCTCAATAATTTGTAATATGAATAAGAAATTTACAGAATATGAATTATAAATTATAAAAATATTGTATCCTCCTTTATAAGAAAATGCAATTAAAGTCCCAATGAGATACTGTTTTTTTACCTGTTGAAATGGTAGAGATAATAAAAAATATTTGACAGTGAACTATGAGGAGAGGCATGTAGAAATGCACTGTCAGTAGTGTGTAGTGGGTACACAGTTGTTAGTTGGGAATGTGCATCAAGAATAAACTTGCACTTCGCTTTTGACCCAGCAATTTGTTATTAAGGCATTTCATACACACTCACACCAGTGTACACAGATTCAGTACACAGACCCTTCAGTACAAAATATTAACTTCAACATCACTTTGCCTGCAGAAGAGTGGAATAAATTTGGCCATTCATAGGACATTGGTTAAATTAGTTATAGTATATGTATGAGGTAGAATGCAATGCAACACTTAAAAAGGATGAGATAGATTTATGTACACAAAACATCCTCTTGTTTTGCAAAGGATAGCATTGTATGAAGATTGAATATGTCAAATAATGCCTGTGGGCAGAGGCAAAAAAAAAAAGTAGCAACCATAAACGCAGAGGCCTGAGGATAAGACCGAGGAGAGGCTTCTCTTCACCTTGTGCTATATTCTTTAGAGCTATTTGAAGTTTTTGGTAATGAAATATACTAACTAAACACTCCATATCAAACAAAATAAAGGAAGCTAAGCAGCATTCACTGTTGACGAAGGGTCCAGGTAATGCGTCTTCATGCCCTGCTGGTGGACGTTTATACTTAAGTTTTATGAAGGCAGCGTGTGGCTTGCTGCAGCTCGCAGTCACAGGAACGCTGGAGCCCACTGCTGCATTCCCGTCCTGAGATGTCGCTTGCATACGCACATAAGGTAAAAATACAGTAGTGCTTTCCACATCAGCTCTTGGCGGGAAGAGCGTGTTCCTGCTCAGGCTTATGGGCTTACTCAGGAATACTGAATGGTTTATTGTTCGTGTCACTTGAGAATTGCTCCTTTCTTCACATGTAGAAATGGCCGGGTAGTTTGAAGTTTGGTTATTCGAGCCTATTTGAATACGCCTATCATTTGCACAACTGACTTGAAACCATCTAATCTTAATGTTGGTGACCTGTCTCTGAAAGAGGCAAAGGAAGAGAGGTTTGTTATTCATTCCCTAGTTAGTAAGCACCTGACTATGCCAGTGTGGTACGTGCACTTTTTGTTACTCTTGTGTTATTTTCTTTTCTTTTCTTTTTTCTCATCATTTCAGGATGGTTTCTGCATCCCTTTTCTGTTTGCATCAGTGAGGAAGAAAAATGTGCAGCATGTTCTTGTTCGCTTGAGTTACAGGCCCACAAATGGACCCTGCAATCCTCAGCTCTCCCTCTTTTTTCCTTTTATTAACACACACCAAGTAGACTGCGCTGCAGGGATTGTAGACAGTAAAAGCATAGCTGTAAAAGATTTACCACAGGCCATGCTCGTTTCCAGTGAAGCACAAGCCACATGATCGTCATCCCCACCAGTGACACCAAATGAATTCTCACTAACCACGGACCGTGACGTCACCACTGGTACAGGTTTGACGAACCTGACCTCCCC
>PVKN010044847.1:0-10033 GCA_004027915.1 Capromys pilorides
ATATATATATATATATATATATATATATATATATATATATATTTAATTTAAGTATTTTGGCTGGGGAGATGGCTTAGTGGCTTAAGTACCTGCCTTGCAAGTGCAAGGTCCTGAGTTTGATTCCTGGTACTGCCAAAAAATAAAAATAAAATAAACACTGTTGCTTAATCACCCCTCAGTGATCAAATGTTTATGCCTTTTTTTTAATGACTTTTTTTTTTTTTTTAAGTGAAAACCTGATGTTGTGTCCTCATCTACTCTGCTTACTGGATCTGGCACTTTGGGACTGCTGACCGTTCCCCAAAGTCACGTTGACCATGAAAGGTAAACATTATAATTCAACTGACAACATTAAGGCAGCTATGACTGTGTAACTGAAGACAGGAAACTGAACTTCTAGAACTTCTTTGGAAAACTGCAGAAATGAAGGGATGAAAGTGTCTAAAGTGAGCAATTGTGTTTTGTGGGTAATTAATGGCAAGGTGCATTTTTTTCAAATTTAAAGCCACACTCATTTTTAAATCACACCTCGTATTCTACATGAGTATTGCTGAGCAAGACAACTAAAACTCATTCATAAGTAGATTACCATAACCTCATACTGAAAGGAAAATAAAAATTTTCAATGAAGCCTGCCAAGACTGCCCTTGAAAACTAGGAGGACATGTTCACCCGGGCCTGATAATGGAACGTTTTTTCCCTTGCATAAGCCATATCTACATTTACTGTTTCTGTATAACTGATGACCTTGTGATGTGACAGGGCATTTCTTCTTTTGTATAACCCACGCTTTGTGTAACTGATGGCCTTGCAGTATAATCTAGATGTTTAAACTCCCTTAGCAACCTATGACGTTACCCAACCCTCCAATCGTGTGTATCAAATCGGCCTTTGAACTACCTTCTCCATAAAAACCCTGAAACCCCAGCTGGGCAGGCCTGTCACTATTTGGGAAAGACTTCAGTCAGAAGCCCTCTGGTGTAATAAATTGTCTCCTATATCTTCTTGGTGTTCTTCTTTCTCTGTTTGGTTTGTATTTTTGTAACAATGTTACATTGATTAATTTTTCAAATGTTGCTTTTTTCTTTCACTAGTTTCCAAGCCCCTCTACCTTCACTAAAATAATTACTAAGCTTTATGAATCTCTACATACCTAGTTAACTGTGTACAATATTGCTCTTGAATATGGTTCTACTGTTAGTAGAGTTAGGGGTATCTTATTTATTTATTTATTTATTATTTATTTGGTACAGAGTCTCACTACACAGATCAGACTTGTAGTGATCCTCCTGTCTCAGCCTCCCCAGCACTGGGATTACAGGCATGCACCACCACATTAGACATCGGTGGCTGGCATGGCATGCCCAGGATTCCAGGGCTGCACAGCATGTGGTGCCAGGGCTTAAACCCTGGACCTTGAGCTTTTACAGACAGGTGCTTAGAGTACTGAGCTATCTCCCCAACCCCTTTTTAGTATAGTTTTAATGTAGTCAACAGCAGGTCGATATTTAGTTTATCATATTGTTCAAATTATAATTATAGCTCTTTCCAGAAGAAAAGAGATTTGAATAATCTAGGCATCCTTTATTTATTTATTTATTTATTTATTTATTTATTTATTTATTGTTTTCTGTATTTAGGACAGGGTGTACAAGGTCTATAGAGTCTCACTATGTAGATTGGACTCAGAGTGATTCTCTTGTTTTTGGCCTCCCAGAGTGCTGGGATTAGAGGTGCGTGCCACCATGGCTGGTCTCAATCAGTGCCTCAGCGTGCCCTGGGGGCAGAGCCTGGCACAGCACACCAGGGACTGAGTCCTGGCTGCTGCACTCTGCCTAAGCAGGCGCTTTAGTCTGCTAAGCTATCAGGCCGGCCCTTTTTAAATAACCTTTTCAAAAATCATTTATTTATTTGGTACATAGTCTTATTACATGCCTCAGACTTATAGTGATCCTCCTACTTCAGCCTTCTCTGTGCTCTGATTACAGGCGTGTATCACCTGTAAGGCATGCCTGATTTTGTAGCCAGCACTGCATGGGGGCATGGGATACCAGGGTAGAACCCAGGTTCTCGCACTTGCCAGGCAGGTGCTTAAACTGCCAAGTTATTTTCCAGCTGTAGATACCAAGTCTTGGTTTTTTTTTTTTTTTCTTCTTTGTACTGGGGATTGAACTCAGGACCTTGTGCTTGCCAGGCAGGCATTTATGCTGCTGAGCTACCTCCATCGCCCGACATCATCTTAATATATTTTTATAATAAGTTTGAAGCTCAAAATGATACTAGTAAGGATACTTTTCATGAAACTTAACACAAATTAACTGTGTTTTTTTTTTTTACATTCCACATTTTAGAGTTTAGTTTCAGGTCAGGTTCAAGAAAGAAAAATGAGATTGATGTGAGAGGATTAGGAATGTGAATTATTTATTTGTCATCCCTACGTCTTTCAGTATTTGTATGGAACTCACAAATGACTTTGAGATCCACACCAAGAAGTACCGTTTATTATTTTCAGGCCCTTTGTGCACTCACACATATTATAAATAGTTATCTGAAATGTGCATCATTTTTTTTTTTATATATTGAGCAAACTATTTAATGGAAAAATAAGCCCTCATCTCTTTGAAAGATAATCTCCGATTCCTCCAATTTTCTGTAATAATATGGTGTTTTATTTGAGAAAAGCTAACCCTCGTCTGGAAGACGCTGTGGGAAATAGTCTCGGAGTGAGGATCACAACTTAGATGTGATTGGACAGGACGGCATCAGCCTTGCGCCGCAGCCTCACGTTTTCCTGATCAGCGGACTTCGCTGCTCTCTCTCCAGCGGACGATGTCTCCGAGCACTCACTGAGCAGCCAGGAGATGGGCAGCTTCCTGGACACTGCTTTCCATGGTGGCTTAGGCCTTCGCCTAACCGCTCCAGTTGCACTTTCTCACCTGTGGGCGATCTGCCCCTCCCTTCCCTGGTGGGGAGTGAGTTCACGCCCTCCCCACCTCTGCAGGCTAATGGAACGGTTCCCTAATAATCCATCAGTCATTCGACTTCTGTGAACAATGGCTGAATGTCAGCCACTGATAAATTAGAAAACCATTAAATTAGCCATAAAATGTCCTTTGGATCTTATACAATTTAGCCCTTGTCTGCTTCTTTTTTCTGGTCTCTTTCCAAGCTCTCACCTTGAGACTTTTCTGTTGCCAAGCAAAATTGTATATAGTTTCTGAATGATGCCAGGCTGTTTCCTGACTGCAGGATTATCTATCCCCACTCCTCATCCTTCTTTAAGATTTCTCTTCTCTGATGATTAAAAAAAAAAAAAAATCCCTAATTTTTATACAGCCAGCCCAAAGGGGTAAAATTCTTCACTCTTTCAGATGGCTCCTGCATACACACAGCGCTTTTATAACCCTGGGGTGAGAAGTTAACTGGATGTGCACGTAGTTATGTCTTATGCTCAGAGGCAAACAGCAAACAAGCTACAGAAAAAGAGAAAGATTTGGATTTAGGCATTTCAACTTGAGAGTTCAAGAGTGTAACTGAGGCAGGGGGTTAACAGGATTTTGAAATAACCAACCACCTTGAGGTCGAATAGAAGAAATAAAGACTAGATAGAAATGAAATTGACATTCTAGAATTGTCCTTTTAAGAAAAATCGTAGCTTTGAGACACAAAGTTTCTTCAAGTCCTTCTTTTTTTCTTTTCCCCCCTTCGAGGAAACCTGCTCAAAAACTTTTCTTTTTATCATAGATAGCTAAGCCAGATAAAAATATAGGCAATCAGATAGGGCTAGACCCCCATCAAAGCAGAGTTGAGAACTCATTACACCTGTGGCCCAAGATGCGTACACTGGAGACAGCATGGCCAGACCAGAGATAAGTGGTAACACCTGGTCTAATGGAGATAGACTTCTGTCACCTCAGTGGAGGACCATCAGGCACATGTCAGATTCATCACATCCTACAAGTTCTTTGTTCTTTCTGTGCATCTTTGTTACATCACTTGCTCCCCCTTTAGATCAATATTACCTAAGCACATATACTTGCAATCTTGTTGGTTGAATGTAGCTGTAACCCACGTTGTACTCATATGATTGTACTCTATAAACTTATAATTTCCCCTGAAAAGTAGGGTCCTTGGCAGTCCACCTTTATGCCTACTCCTACCTTTCAGGGGCACACCTCTCCTCAATAAATAGTCCTACTTGCAATCTCCATTGTTCCTGGCATTCATTCGTTTGATGTTAGAGAACACAAACTTAGCATCTAGGAATCTAGCAGGCTGAGAAGTATGATAGTTTCCTTATAGAGGTCTGGATATCATTCTTATATCACTTTTGCAATAAGTTTATAAATCTAGGATCCTCAATTAGTCCTTTTCCCCTATAAATTGGGCTTCCTCCATTATCAGGAAGCAGCAATGTTGGTGGGCAGCAGATCTCAATTTCACACACAAGTAGATGGCTTTCATGGTAACTTCACGCTAGAATACCCTATACATCCTCCATTACCCAAGTTGATGACACCCCCTTAAATGCACCTAGCCCTGGCTCGTAAGATGTCTCCATCCTCTGAGCACCCATTCTGCTTTTGAGTGTATTCTGTATCCCTGTCTAACAAACCCAGCTCATGTCTCTCTTTCTGATGTGATCATTTTCTGTGGTAGAAGCCATCAAACAGGCAAATTTATTGTAAAAGGGTGGGATAAGTTTTTTTATTTCAGCCTAGGGAACCTCTCAAACTCAGTCTGCTGAAAACCTGATAGGAAATAAGCTAGCACCTACAGTTTGAGGTGATGAAAGTAAGAAACAAATAGAATACTGTTGTTATTCAAAGTATTATAGACAGGTAAATTAGATAGAAATTATCATACAGAGAGAAACTTAGCCCTTAAGAAAGTCAACACAAAAGAACAGAGAGCTTGAAATTGTGGCTGGAGTCAAATCTGAAATGAAACAGGTCTCAGCATGGCAGAGCAACAGCAAGGCCTGCATGCCTCTCTACAGGTAAGCAACGATTTGAGATTACTGTAATTAGCACTACCTGGTCCATAGGGCCCAGCTAGACATCAGACGCATAGGGGGTGGCCAGCACCTCTGGACCTATCCTCTTCACTCTTTCTCCAGGTGCCTTTGTTTTTCACATACACCCTTGCTGCATAACTCAGTTCCCTACTGTTTCAGAATTAGCTAAGTGGCTATACTTTTAATCTTATAGGTTGATTACAGTCTGACCCACACTGTACCAACATGATGATTTTTTGATGTATAAATTACTCTTGAAAAAGGGCCTTAGTGGCCCTGGAAATCCATGAACTGTTTCTCTTCTGCTTATTTCTAATTAAACTCTCCTAACTTCCTTTTTTGGTTCTTGACTTTTTGCTTGATATTGAGAGATCACAAACTCAACACATTTGACCTCAAAAGGTCAGGAGTCACATTTTTCCTATCACAAAAGGAACAAGCCACACATATCTTTGGGAAAGGAGGCAAATAATTAATCAGAGAAGCAAGCGCACATAGTCTTTAACAAAAGGAAGCAGATTATATAAGTATCCTGGAGAAGATAGGTGCAAATAACTAGACTATACCCAGTCCTGAGATCCTTATTTCCCTTTTTGTGGTACTGGGAATTGAACTTGAGATCTTGTGGTTGCGAGGTAGGTGCTTGTGCTGCAGAGCTACATCCCTGGCCCCTTTAAAAATGCATGACAAATTTATAACATTTCATTGAGAGGAATGTTATAAAATTTAAATGTCATAGAATTGAATGTCATAGAATTGAAAAAGAATTATGCATTTGGTACAGGGTCTACAGGGTATTCAGGGTCTCACTAGATCAGGCTCATAGTGATCCTCCTGCTTTCAGCCTCCCAATAGCTGCGATTACAGGTGCACCATCATGCCCAGTCTCAAACAACAGCATGCGGGGGTTGAATCCCAGCCATTGTGCTCTGCCTAGGCAGGCTCTTTAGTCCTCTGACCTATCTGGCCAGCCCAAGTGGCCCCATAGAATTTATTGTTGTTATTTGTCTTTTTTTGGTACTGGGGATTGAACTCAGGACCCTGCACTCTCCAGGAAGGCACTTATTCTACTGAGCTATCTTCCTAGCCCAAGATCTTATTTATTTTTATTTTTATTTTATTGTGATACTGGGGATTGAACTCAGGACCTTTCCCTTACCAGACAAATGCTTATTCTAGTGAGCCATCTCCCTGGCCCCTGGCCCCATAGAATTTAGACATCTTCTTCTTGTAGGGGTGCTTTGTGAAGTAGCACATGTTTGCTGTCCTTAACAAGGCTTTTGGTAGAGGAACCAATTTCATTGTCTTTCCTAGGTTTGGTGTCCATAGAGCAGTCCACTGTGCTTCTTGCCTATATCAGATTTTCCCATTAGCCATGAAACAGGCTATGTATGCTCTCCATCTTACATGTAGCTAAGAAGTCATGCAGGGCCCCAACAACACTATTGCATGTACCTTTTCACTTGACTATATTTCCATGGTAGAATTAAAGCCTCCTCTGATTCACTCATCATTTTATCTTCAGAAACTTGCAAAGATTTAGAAAATGAAAGATGTGTGATACTTTCAAATGTTTATTGAACCTATGGCTAAAATAACAAAGGTCCATACCTGGGTTTTCAACAAGGTTTTTATGTAGAAGTCATATCTTTTTATAATAGTTGACAAACACTGCCTGAAAAGAAAAAGAAAGTTAGCTGCAGTTGGGTGGCACATTTTATATTATTTTTAGCACAGATATTTATTCTAAGTACTGTCTTGTTCATGGTTCAATAATAGGCAGGGTTATAAAAGTGAGTATACTTAATATAGTTTTACAAACATTTCATATGAGTGCCTTATAAAGTATGTTTACATTGGACTTAGCACTTAGTCCAACTTATTGAAATTAGCACTTAGGGATTGGCCCCAGGTACAGGGATTGGGAAACGCGTTCTGTGATTAATGGGTCATACCCCTCCCTGTGCCTTTGGGACCTCTAGGTTGTGGCTGTCTCCTTCCCAGTTGTGGAACAGGATATTCTTATTTATTGGCAAAGCTATAACCACTTAGCTGGCATCAGATTTTGATATTCCTCAGTGTGTAAAACCCAGAGGAGGCCAAGTGTCAGGTAAGCAGACCAAGCCCACTTGCTCTGCACACTAATCTCCTGCCTCAAAAGGTTGATCATCGCAGTATGTGGAAACTACTGTTTATTAGAGTGTAAGTTGCCCATGTGTGAGATTGTGAAATGTGCAGTCGGTCTTTGTACTCATTTCCTGCCATGCAACTTCTAGAAATCTTGGAGTTGACAACATGGTGTCAACCTAGAGGAATGAGGTGACTGCCCCAATGGTCAGCCTCCCTTTGTATCTTCAGGATGGAAACTGGTCATGGGAAAAGAAAAACAAGATTAGTGGGGAGGGCTTTTTGTCCCATGACTTAATGTCTAAAAGAGGAGAGGGGGTTCATTTGACCAACAATGATTAGTGATAATTGTTATAGGCAGCTGAGTTAGATAGAGACATCATAGGCAGCCTGGGATAGGCCCGCAGGAGTCAATACGGAAGACAAGACCTTCCAACTGTGGGAGAGACAGATACTCCTGCTATGGGTTAGCCTCCAGACAGGAGAGTAAATGAAGTCAGTCACATATCTCCCTAGGGATGGGCATCAGGGATTGATATTCAATACAGGTATCAATTACCTTGAAAAAGCCAGGAGTAACTGGCCCAGGCCCTATAGGAAAAGACAGTATTCTGTATTCATGTTCACTGGCTTTCCTATTTGACCTCAGGTTAATCAATTTTACTTGGGCAATTAATCTTATTAGTGGGTCATAGTTTTATCCTATCTCATGGATGAGTTCCCATTTTTCACCTTAGACCTACTTTACCTCATGGTTTTGTTCTATAAAGATCCCTAAAGGAAGCTAACCCATAGCAGTGAAGAGACTAGGCCTCAGTGTGCAGTCTGACTACCTCCTGGTATGCACTGTTAGAACTGAATTAAATTTCACCCGACTGCTGTCCACTGAAGATTTGACTGTTTGCTAGATGATGGGGAGAAATTCCCATGCCTTTCAGGGTCACAGAATTCTAGTTTGATTGCGGTAGTGTGAAAGCAGAGGAAAAACAGTCTGTTTTCAACTCAAAAGATAATGGTAATTATTAATATGAACGAATGTTAAATATATGAAATGTTATGGAGTATTGATATTGGCCTGCTCAGTGGGATCAATGGAGATTTCCTTGGGTGTGGTTCCAAGGTTAAAGAATACACGTGTGCAAGACGTCAGCATCAAGAGCAGGCAGCACAGAGGAGAGCAGAGCACGAGCTACCTCCATCTTTACTGTATAATTCTTGACACAAGTTGTTACCTCACATTTATATTCTTGCATAGTGCCACAATCAGGGCATGTGTGTTTACTGTGTTAAATCATGGTCCCATAAGTGCATCCAACTGTGTGCCTGTGCCAGACAAGTGGGGTCACATCCTCAGGTGTCTTTAGATGCCCTAGAGCTTTGAAGCACTCTGAGCAGTTCTGCACTACAGCATTTATATATGATGTTGCATATTTGTAACAAATAATGATCATTGTACCAAATCCTGTATATTTTTCTTTCCTAAAGTTCTCTTCCCCTGGTAAGCACAAGGGTCTAAGTTCAATCCCTGGTTCCACAACAAACAAACAAACAAAAAACCACTTCTTTCTGTATCAGCCTTATCCATGCTTAGGTAGAATATAGGTGATTGAACAGATATTCTTGTGGACTTTACTATTCAAATTATGCTCCATAACATTATTATTTTTACCTTCTTATTTATACAAAAAGCTTCAGAATTAAATAATGAGTTATGTAAAACTAAAACAGCATTAAACATATCCCTATCAATGTATCTGACAACAGCTGCCACTTCACTCTTTGCAGCTCTCTCAGTTCAGGTACAGTCCGTTGATCAGCTCCAAGATGAAATACACAGAATATATCAGAGATGATGGAGGGACAGGAAAAAGTCATATTTTTAAAATATAAAACTTCTTTCTGAAACTGAAGTCTTTTTATTCTTCCTCTCTTGTGCTCTCCTGTTTTTTCTCTCTCTTGACCCATAATTGCTTTTTTACTAGATAAATTTATTTTTAAACAAGAAAACTAATATACACTCTTTAATAATATGTTATATTGATAAGAATTCATACCTGATCTATGTAACTAATTATAAAATAAAAATTTAGATTTGGTTAGAGCATGATCAAAATCCTTTCTAGTCCTGGGCATTCTATGATTTCATATGGCAATGCGGGATACTTGATGAAGGATGGTGGGGAACAGAGACACCATAAAGATACAATGGAAATATATAGCTTTTGAAAATTTCAAATTGATCAGATTTTAGTGCTGTTGCCGGTGACCTGTTTGGACTTGGGTAAGTTGGGAGGCTTCACAGAATTTCATTATTTCTTGGTGCAGAAGTTGACAATACACAGTATTCTTCAGAAATTTCTTTGTGGGGAAGAATTAGAGGACAATATATCTAAAATGTATAATATCTCCACAAAGTTATGACTGTTATTAATAGTAAAAGCAGTTTTAAGTCATCTTTTATATCAGGCTTTACTTTAAACATTTAGACATGTGCCTCCCAACATGTTTTTTCTGGTTGAGCGCAAAACAAATTCATCTCAGAAATACCCAGTTTGTAGTACTGATTTGTTCTCCTAAGCTAGGGTTCTGATGACTATTATTTTAAATAATGCATGGCTATATTTAGGTATAAGAATAATCAAGACATGTTCACTTCCTATCACTTGAATTTTTGAGTTTGAATTCACACTTCTCTGTTGATATGCCAATTATTTTTGGGGTATTTCAGAGGAATTCTATGCAGAAGATGGTGACTTTTAAAGTATGGAAATTTAGTTTTACAAAGAGTTTAGTGACACGTACATACACAAATTCACAAGATGAATTAAAACATCATTGAACATATAATAATGAGCAGCAGAGATATTGTTAAATGAATGTTAGATTGTT
>PVKN010044848.1:0-10031 GCA_004027915.1 Capromys pilorides
TAGATTTGCATATATTGAACCATCCTAGCATCCCTGGAATGAATCCTACCTGGTCATGGTGTATAATATTTTCAATAATTTGCTGTATTCTATCTAAACAGATTTGATGATGAAAATATGTAATACAACCATTTTAAAGTTTCAATAAAATAAAATAAATAATTTGCTTTATCCTATTGGAGAGGATTTTATTAAGGATTTTTGCATCTATGCTCATGAGAGAAATTGGCCTATAGTTCTCTTTTTTAGTTGCATTTCTCTCTGGTTTTGGTATCAGTGTAATACTTGCCACTAAGAATGATTTTGGGTGGATTGCTTCCTTTTCAATTTCATTGAAGAGTTCGAGGAGTATTGGGATTACGTCCCTTTAAATTTCTTGTACAATTCAATGGTGAATCCATCAGGACCTGGACTTTTCTTTGTTGGTAAGCTTTTATATTACATTTTGTATTTCATTGATTGTTATTGGGTTGTTGAGAGATCTTGTTTCTTCCTCATTCAGTTTCAGTAATTTTTAACTTTCTAGGAACCTATCCATTTCATCTGTGTCTTCAATTCTGTGAGAGTAAAGATTCTCAAAGTAGGTATTAATGATCCTCTGAATCTCTTCTGGGTCTGTAGTAATTTCACTCTTTTCATTCCTTATTGCTTGAATTTGAGTTCTTTCTTTCCTCTTTTTGATGAGATTAGCTAGCGGCTTATCAATTTTATTTAATCTTTGAAAGAACCAGCTTTTTGATTCATTAATTCTTTGTACTGTTTTATTTGTCTTGATTTAATTAATTTCTGCTCTAATCTTTATAACTTCTTCCCATCTTTGGGCTTTTGATTTCATTTGCTCCTTGATTTCTAGTCGGTTTAGGTGCTGCATGAGAGTATTTATTTGTTCCTATTCTGTTTTCTTAATGTGCAAGTTCAAAGCTATAAATTCCCCTCTAAGAACTGCTTTCATTTTATCCCATAAATTCTGGTAGTTTATGTTTGAATTTTCATTAAATTTAAGATATTTTTTAATTTCATTTTTAATTTCATCAGTAACCTACTGGTTGCTGAGAAAGGTGTTGTTTAATTTCCATGTATTTTTGGGGTTCTTGTGGTTTTTTTTCTCATTTATTTCCAGTTTCATTGCACTGTGGTCAGATAATATGCATGGGAAAATTTCTGTTATCTTTCATATACTTAAGCATTACCTATGCACTAATATGTGGTCTATTTTAGAAAATGTCCCATGTGCAGCTGAAAAAAATGGGTTTTTAGATGTGGTTGTGTGGAATACACTATGTATGTTCACCAAGTCTAAGTGTTCCAAGTTCTGGTTCAGTTCTGTGACTTCTTTGCTAATTTTTTTTTCTGCTTGCCCTATCTTTTTGGGATAAGGACTGTTAAAGTATCCTAAGTAGATGGTGATAATGGATATTAGATTTTTCACATGCATTAAGATTTGTCTTTTATAACCTGTTGCTCCCATGTTGGCTGCATTTATGAGTGTTACCACTTCATCTTGAATTTTTCCTCTAACCAGTATGTAGTGGCCTTCTTTGCTTCGTTTGATCAGTCTTGGTTTGAAGTTTAGACTGTCTGCAAAGAGGATTGCTACTCCTGCTTTTTTTTTTTTTTTTTTTTTTTGAGGTGCTGGAGCATGTAGTATTGTTTTCCATCCTTTACCTTTTAGCCTATAAGTTTCTTTATGAGTTAGATGTATTTCTTTTATACAGCATATTGTTAGATTTTGTTTCCTTATCCACTTTGCCAGTCTATTTCTTTTAGTTGGAGAATTGAGTCCATTTACATTGATGTTTATAACTGACATGTATTGACTTATGATTGACATGTCTTTTACTTACTACTGCTTACTCGTTTTTCACCTGTTAAGTTGGCTGCCCTCTTTGGTGGGTTCTTTCTAGTCTCATTTGTAGATATGAGTTTATTTTGGTCTTCCTCTAAAATATTTTTAATAGTCAGTGTAGTTTTGACTTTGATGTCATGAAATTCTTTAGTTGTTTCTTATTATGGAAATATTTCACTTCTCCATCTTACTTGAAAAAGAATTTTGCGGGATATAGCTGTCTGGGCTGGAATTTCTTTTCATGGGGGACTTGAAGCTCTCTGCTACATGTTCTTTTTGACTTCATCGTTTGTGAAGAGAAATCTGCCACTATTCTGTTGGGTTTTCCCTTAAATATGATCTCTTCCTTTTTTCTAGCAGCTTTTAATATATTATTGTTCTGCTGAATTTCTGGGGTCTTGATTATTATATGACTGGGTGTGTTTTTAGTCAGGCTGATGTTATTTGCAGTTCTATATGCTTCAGTTACGTGAATGTCAGATTGTTTTCTTTTATTTGGGAAATTTTCTGCTATTACTTCTGTCCATATTCTTTTTATATCATTTGTATTGACTCCTGCTTTCTCACTGATTCCTGTTACTTGCACATTGTTCATTTTCTCATCATCTTAGAGATGTTGAATTATTTTTTCCTGCATCCTAATTGTTTGTAAGAGATCCTTTCATACCTTTTCACTAGGTGCAACTGTGTCTTCAAGATCTGAAACTCCATCCTAACTTTCATTCATACGGTGTTGCCAGCTTCTGACTGAGATTTTATTTTGTTGTATATCTTTTTGAAACTGTTTCATGCAATCTATTTCTTTCCTATGTTGCTCAATCAAGAAATCCATTATTTTTCTATTCTCCTCCAATTTTTTCATGAATGTCTTCTTTAGTAGCATTTAAGTTTTTCATTGTAGTTATCCTTTCTCTACTTCAGGGATTATTTCTGGTCTTATCTCCTCTCTACCTTTCTGCATTTGTTCATCTACTTTAGATGTTACTACACTAGAAATGTCCTTTTCCACTTCAGATTCTATAAATTCATGCTTTTCTGTTTTTACTTCAAATGTTATCTTTGCTCTGAGTTACTCTATATGTTTCTCCACTTGTCTATCTACCTCAGTTGCTACCAATTCAGAGATTTTGGCTACCTGATTCCCATTTTCTACAATGGTATTGTCTCCTATATTTGTTGTGGGTACACTTGGGACCTGAAATTGCATCTTTCTCCTTCTCTTTATTATTTTTTATAAACTCTACACTTTGGTGAAGTTATGTTGTTAGCGCTTATCGAAATGTATGTCAGGATCCACCAGGCTTGATCCCTTCCAGATGTGCCTGGCTAGGTCTGGCTGCTGTGCTCAGCTTCTTTCTGTTTCAACTGGGTGCAGCTTGGGATGGTCAGCGTGAGTGGGGCAGGGTCGGGGTTCTGTTGGCTGGTGGCCCTGGGGCGTAAGCCGGAGAAGAGGTTCTGCCTGGGTGCTGGACCATGTCTGTCAGCTTGGGTGGGTGGGGGCCGGGTTCTGGTGGTTGGTGGCACAAATGGTTTCTTCCTGGGCATAGGCTTGGATGTTTCAGCATGGGCAGGTAGGGGCCAGGTTCTGGTGGCTGGCATGCTGAAGCGCACACTGGTGGAGAGGTCCAGGGCATAGTCCCAGGTAGGTGAGCATGGGTGGGCAGAGGCCAGGTTCAGTGGCTGACCACAAGCTAATGCACACCAGCGGACAGCTCCTACCTGGACACAGGCTCGGGTCAGTCAACTTGGGTGAGCAGGGACCAGGTTCCAGTGGCATAGGCCTGGGTCCATCAGCATTTGTGGGTGGGGGTCATGTTCTGGTGGCTGGCACATGGGAGCACCTGCCAGCTTAGGCCGAGAGGTCCTGGGCTTAGGCCAGGGTCAGTGTTCACAGGCAGGGGTAGGTTTCCAGTGGCTGGCATGTGGGAGTGCATGCCGGCAGAGGCCAAAAGGTCCCCGGCTTCTAGAAATTATTTCTGATTTGATTTCCTCTACACATTTCTGCTGTTGTTTCTTTACTTCAGATGCTATTATTTCAGAGATTTCAGTTGTGTGGTTTCCAATTTCTTCTATGCTATTGTCTCCTGCATTTGTTCTGTGTTGGCTTGGAGACTGAGAACACAATTTTTTTATGGCCAGCTCAGCCTGCCCTCGCGGTGGGGCTGGCACAGCATGCGCTGCAGGGGATTGACTCTGTGGTCCCTCTGGTTGCCTAAGCTTTCCTAAGCAAGTGCTTTAGACCGCTGCACCATGTTGGCAACACTGAGAGTTCATTTTGTTCCTTATCTTTGTCATTTTGTATAGTCCAGCCTTCTGATCTTTGGTGTAGAGCTTTGGTAGAGTTCTTTTTTTGTGCAGGGTCTGGCTATGCAGCTCTGACTCATAGTTACCCTCTTGTTTCCTGCCTCCCAAATGCTGGGCTTACAGGCATGTGCTACCATGCCCAGACTTGGTGGAGTTCTTACTTTAGCATCAGATCTGGATCTACGAAGTTCAAACTCATCCAGGTATCTGTGGTTTGGGTCTGGATGCTGTGTTCCACTTCTTCTGCTGTAGCGCTTGGAGTTGAACTTGCTGTGCCACTCTGACATGATGTTTAGCTCCTCGATCAGCTGGGTGAGTTTTGTCTTTAGCCTTTCTACAGGGAGTTGTGCCACAGTTTTCCACACAGGGCCTATCTGATGAATCAAGTCCCACTCACATGCTGGGCCTTATTGATGATCAATTGAGTATTTGACAGACCCAGAGCAGTCTCACTCACATGCTATGCCTGGTTGCTGGGTCAAATGAATTTATGGTGGGCCTAGGGCAGTCCCACTCACATACTGTGCTTGCTTGATGTGTCGGATCAGTTTCCAGACTTTCCCATTTTTCAGATGCAATAACTAACACTCTCAACTTTAAAAAGATATTTATTTTTTTTTCTCTCATTTAAATCCATAATCCATTAGCACCATAGCAGGAAGGCATGGCAAATGTATAGGTATTCATTTCGAGGTATCCATGCATCAGAGAGCTAGAGAAAGAGATATATCCACTCAAGCTGTGCCCTGAGTGACCTGCCTCCCACAAACACACTCTGCTTCCCCATAGCTAGGCAGCTAAAGTGTTCCTGTAAATGAGTTACTCTCCAAACTCATGAGGCTTTGTGGATCAATTTAGATCTACCATAGTAATCCCACACAAGGGAATCCCTGAGAAGTACAATGCTAAATTGCTGCATTTAACAGCATCTTCTAGCCATCTTTTGCCAAACTTCTAATTGGCATGAAAAGTAGTGAGAGCCAGAGAAAAGGGAAGAACACTGGAAGCACTCCTTCTAGGGAAGAGCTCATGGTATAGATGGCCTTGTGGCAAGAATGGACTTTAGCAAAACTATGTCCTCCAGTCTATGACCTGAGACACATTTTTCAGCCTTTGAGAGCTCATGGCCACTTCATAGGGCAATTGTAAGCATTTAAATTATTTCATCCATGAAATACACCTAGTATAGTGCTTGGAATATAGTAATGTATCAGTGGTTGCCATCTGGTATTTCATTATCATTATACTAATTCATGTTTTGTTAGTACTTTAGTTTTCAGGGTGAAAAAGACATATTACAGCAAGAAGCCCATCTATGTGAAAGATGAAAAGACAGGCTCATGGTTCAAATTTGAGCCCTGACACCTACTAGTTATATAAATGTGGCCACACTACATAACCTCTCTGTATCTCTCTTAATGGAGATTGTTAAGAAGATTTCCCTCATAGGATAATTGAGATGATTAAGTGAAGTAATAGATACATAAAATGCACAATAGGCTCTATTAAACTAACTTGTTTGGGGAAAGTTGTCAGTCGAGTTCTCAAGAGACTCTTTAAAGGAATATCCCATATGTGGCTTTGGGACCCACTCAACTTAGTGAAGGTCTACAATCAAGGCTTCACAAAAGCCATGTATATGTTCCCTCTGTTTCCTTTCTGTGAGGCTCATTTCCTTTACTTCCCATCATTTCCTCTCATTCTTGCCAGTTCAAAGCTTTTCATGGTGACTTTGGGATTGACTTTTAAGAGTATGGTTTCTAGGCATTTCCTGTTAACTTTATTTTTGGTCAGTTGCCTTCTTTATGGACAATATATATATATTTTTTTTGTGTTCATCAGAACACAATGAGGAGGCTTAGGCTATTCTCATGTCCACAAAGAGAGGACATAGAGTGGTAGAAGTAAACCTGTCCAGGGTATGAAGACATGTGGGTATTAACTATTTTGGATCTCTTGGACAAATCACTTTCCCACTCTTAGTTCTGATTTCTGTGTTTTTACATGGAAAACACTGAACGAGATAATCCCAGCTTTCAATTGTGACCTGCTTACTCTTTATGGTCAATACTTTGACCTACTTTCATATTTATCTATTGTGTTCTTAAAAAGTGGAAATTAGACTTCTAGTACTTTTACACACACACACGTGTGCACGCACGTGCACACACACACACACACACACACACACACGGTTAGCTATGGTAGGAAAATGACCAGGTAAATTGTTTGACTGCAGTAATTCTTTCATTATAACAAAACATTATATTTTACACATCAAATATACAAACAATAAAAATAAATCTACTTAAGATATTTGTATTCAAGGAAAGGTGACTGTAATGATCACTCACCCAGTGAACCACCAGGCACTGGCCACACAGACTCACCACTGTGGGTAGTATTAGCTAAAATGTTCTGATAGCACTCTTAGAAAACTTTTGTCTCCAACATTGATTAAAAGTTTTTCTTTTGCATCAGGGAAGGGGATCAAGTGATGGAGAGTAACATGAGTGAAGGGAAGGGAAGGGGATATAAAAAGATTGAGATGTGTTATGTACACGTACCAATGCCCCACAATGAATGTACTTGTGTACTGTGAGCCTGTACTAATAGACATTTGAAATAGAGAAAAAAGTTAGGTTATTTGCCTAGATCTTCACAGAGAGGAGTCATATCTATAGGAGAAACAGGGCTGATCTGAAAGAGTTAATAAGCACAATTAGTGGGCTAGAGAGCAACTTAATTCAACTGGATAGCTTTGGAGCCTTATGTACTCTTGACACTGTCTAAATGTTTCACTGAATGGAATGCATACATTATAGGATGTCTCTGTGACCACAGACAATTCAGTTCACCTCTTTAACCCTATTTCTCTATAACCATTAGAAATTATTTTACCCATGAAATGAAAATGTACCTTAAAATGCTTTATGAAAACAATGCTTTACATATGAAAGTGGAAAAATATTACAAAGGCAATCTGTCATCCTTTTTTCACTAATCACCTGTATTCAAAATAATAACTAATGAGAATCTATTTACCCAAAGAAACATGAAACTGTTTTCATTTTGAATAAAAAAAATGATTGTATTGTTTATATAAACATTTCACTAAAATGAAATGTTGCTAAATTTCACTATAATAGTTCCCATGGCAAAAGGGTGTTATCCTTGGAATAGTTGATCCCTGAATCTACTAAGATAACTTCCAGCTGGTGACTCTAGAGGAAGAAATGGCTCTTACAAATGCCTCAAGGACAGGGGACAGAGGCCAGGTCCTCTGCTTTCCTTCTTTATCCAGTGCCTTAGTAAAATTCTAGTAGGCTCAGTAACTGAAATCATGAGGAACAGTGAACCGGTTATCTACATATCACATGACCACACGGTGGCAGTAAAGTCATCTATTTTGTGTGTGTGTGTGTGTGTGTGTGTGTGTGTGTGTCTGTCACTGCTGCTTTCTGACCCTCTTAATAAAATAAAGTATTGGAATCACAATTTCCTTGCAGCTTCTTCAGAAAACCTCACTACTGGGTTCCTTTTTCTCCTTCACTTTTATTGTGCATTAGTCTACCACAACCTACTGTAGAATGATGCCATAGTTTAAGCTTTTGTTTAAAAGAAGAATTTATTGTAAATGGGGAAGCTAATACTGCAAGTGCCCATATCATGCACGGGACTGTGGATGTGAGGATAAAACAAAACAATGTACTAAACACATTTAGTGTAGGGCCTGAATCCAACAAACAATAATGGTAAATTATATTATGACTGTTATTATCATTGTTATTGTAATTATTGGTTACAGTTACCTAGGGAAATCAAGAATTTCAAACATAGAAGCAATTTTGTAGCCTGGCTAGAGGTAAAGGGTGAAAAGTATGTTATTTCTGTATAGTTTCAAGCAATTGTCACCAAACTCCATCCAGGTGAACTGTGAGAATGGGTGAAAAAGTCCTTAAGTATAGCATCAAATGTGCAGTTGATTCTTTATTAATGATAATTCTATCTCATTTTTAGTAAACAATAGATCATTTTGAGCTAAACTTACGGTGTAGTTCAATAGGTTGCCTAACAGACTGTAAATAAAAATAATCTAGTATTTTCCTCAGGAATATTAGTCTTGTAGATGTGGAGCAAAACCTTGGAATCTATACAGTGTAACTCTCCTGTACATTTTGTGAATAGGGCACAGTGTTTAGTTGAGAAAAAAGAAGAAGTAGAAGTATTAATTATTCTAGGCTATTTGGTACACTTTATATGTGTCATGATATTTGACCGTTCAAGTTGTTTTGTGATGTGCATGGTACCACTTTCACTCTACCCCTAATTGAATGATTTCCCCAGACCTTTAGTTTGTGACAGAACATAATTTTCAAACACAGTCCCTGTAACTCCCACCAGACTCTTTGCCAGTACCATGCTGAATTCCCAGGCTCACACACAGCCTGTTTCCATTGTTCACATCCTTGAAATATGGACTTTGGCCAGATATTTCAATTTCTTCTTATAGAATAAATGTATTTGGGTGGAACTGATGAAGAAATAAAGCAAATGAAAGATGATTATGTGAGAGATGGGTGAAAATGAACCTTGTGAGTTAAAAACTGCTATACTTACATTGAATGGTAATATTGTGTCATTTGTTACTATTTTAGGGTCTCATACCCAGGATAAAACTTTAGAGTGTGTACCTATTGTCTGATGGAATTGGAAATAGCTAAAACAATGGCTGTAAAGAGATGTCACTCAATCTGGAATCCTGAGGTATCTCAGTTTGTTGAGTCTGACTTTAAAGTATTCTGTTTTTTAATTAATTTTAATGAAAAAGAAATGTCAATGAGACAATTTCACAGTAGGTTAGTAGAACAGTTACAATAATTAATACTGCATATGATTTCCTTTGTAGTAGTTATGCAGAGTACAAGAGTACAAGATACAGACATGATATCTTGTCTAAACACAGCACAAATCTTTCCTCTCATTGAACTAACAGAAAGTTGCTGCATATCTATCATTATTTTCCACTACAAAATGGTCCTTACTTTATATTGCCTTTTTGGCTCTGTTTTGTCAGACATGCTTGTTCCATTGCCATTCAAATTTTGCAGTTGCATGTCTTCAGCAGAATAGCCCAATATAGTCCAATAGTCCATAATCATAGAGGGTTATTGGCAGAACTAGTAATGTCAGAAACTGTTGACTTGAGCCTTTTACACATCAGCATATTAATATGGTGTTACTTATTATACCTCTTGGTTATACTTTTCTTCTGGATGGTTAAGACCCAGATAAAACAAGGCCTATGTAACAAAAATATGTAAACTTTGTATAAGACAAATAGTCAAATACTCTCAGGATTTACACTGAAACCATGTACAGCAGTTGGTAGATCTTTTGTCACTGTCAGCCAAAGAAAAGTCCAGGTCCTGATGGATTTACCACTGAATTCAACAAGAAATTTATAGAAGACATAATCTCAATACTCCTCAAACTCTTCAATGAAATTGAAAAGGAAACAATCCTCCAAAATCATTCTCGGGGCAAGGATTATTCTGATACCAAAACCAGAGAAAGATGAAATTAAAAAGCGAATTACAGATCAATCTCCCTCATAAAATAGATGAAAAAATCCTCAATAAAATCCGAGCAAATAGAATACAGCAAATCATAAAGAAGTTTATACGCCATGATCAGGTAGGATTCATTCCAGGGATGCAAGGGTGGTTCAACATACACAAATCTATAAATATAATATACTATATCAATAAAGCCAAATCCAAAAGCCAAATCCAAAGTTGATGTAGAAAAGGCATTTGACAAAGTCCAACACTCATTCATATTCAAAGTCCTACAGAAAATTGGAATAGATGGCCTCTAC
>PVKN010044849.1:0-10030 GCA_004027915.1 Capromys pilorides
CCATCCAGAAAAACGGCACCACAAATAAATCATTTGATCCACATGAAGAGGTAGAAAAGGTCTGTTCTTTTCTAGCCTCCTCTATCCAACCCCTTTGTTTTTTCCTTCTTTCAGCCCATTTGCTCATGCAAATCCTGAAGGCTTTGAAACTCAGTTGAGGGAGGGCAGGTATATGGCTCCAGACAGGAGGCCAAGAGCCAGGCTAGGCAGGGAGTAGGACCACTGACCTTCAGGAAGGAGGTCTGGGTGGGGTCCAGCTTTGAGTTACACTCCACCTGGAGTAAACAGAGGTTGAATGAATGAGCTCACTCTGTGGTGCTTCCCCTCATTACCAGGCATCACATTCTTTTTTTTTTTTTGCAGTACCAGGGATTGAACTCAGGACCAGTGCTTGCCAGGCAAGCGCTTATTCCCCTGAGTTATCTCCCCAGCCCCAGAAATCACATTCTTTAAACTAACTTTCTTTCTTGCTTGCTTTATTTATTTATTTATATTATGATCGGCTCAGCTTGCCCTGGAGGTGGGGATGGTGCAGCATATGGTGCCAGGGATCAAACCGCAGTCCCTGCGGTGCCTAAAGCTTCCCCCAGGCACTTTTAGACCACTGAACCATCTCCCGGCCCACGAATCACACTCTTTTTTGTTGTTGTTCTTTGTGAGACAAGGTCTCGCTGTGCAGTTCAGGCTGGCCTTGAGCTCACTTTTGTAGCCCAGGCTGGTCTCAAACTCGCACTGATCCTCCTGCCTCAGCCTCCCAAGTGCTGGGATCACAGGCGTGCGCCACCACGCCCGTCGAGGAATCACATTCTTAATGTGCCTAAGTTCATCTCTCTCCCCAGAGCTTTCCGCTTGGCAGGATACCCTTCTTCTGATCACCACCCTCGGACCCCAACCATGCCTCACCACCCCACACCTCCTACTGACCACTGCATCTTCATGGGGTGCCTGGTCTCCTACCACCAGCATCACAGGGCACCTAGTGGCACGACGTCCAGGAGAAGGCAGTGAGACCCCGCCCTTCTTGCTCACCCCCTCCCAGAAGCGTGTCTGGGATAATGTCTGGCTCCACGCAGGAACCAGGCTGCTTTCTCCCTGCCGACCCCACCAAGAGGATTCACAGGAGGAGGCCTAAAGCGACAAGATTTGCTAAAAAGGATGGTGTGAGGGTGCCAGGAAATCTCCCCACCCAACCCGCTCCTTCCCAGTGATGGTGAACCTATTGGCACCCGTGCTCCAGCCGGCTGTTCTGTTATCCCCGAAAGGTTCACCACCACTCTCCTACGGGACAGAAGCACCTCGGGCAGAAGCAGGGAAGGGACAAAGCAAAGTCTTACTTGAGGGTGATGTCACCACCACGCTCTAAATTCAGGTCTCGGCGGCTAGAGCGAGGTTCAAAGAACAGGAATTTTAGGCAAGTGATACCAGACGTAAGACCTTCCCATCCAGCCCTCTTCGAGGAAGCTATTTTCCATCTTTATGGTCAAATACTAGACTGAAAGTGGAAACCAAAGAAGGCAGCAGGCAGACGCCAAGCGCAAGCACTCTGCTCGCTGTGCCTTAAACCCTTGATCGCAGAGCAGTGAAAGGCAGGAACGACACAGATGAGATCATCCTACCTCTAGGAAACCAGAGATCCATAGGAGCTAAACAGAAAAGGGGAGAGCGCCTTGTACTCCTGCCCTGGTCCAACCCCAAGGGCCCCAGTCACACAGCAAATCCTGCCGCCAGGCACACTGTGAACCTCCGAGACTCCCCTCTCCTCTCTGGCTCCCATAGCCCCTTGCACTGGCCCTTCTCCATCCCTCACACACGGACATACGCAGCCCACCTACTTGTTGTAGCTGTTCCAGTAGAGTTCAATGTTGTCCAGGTTGGGTGCATGCATAACGATATTTCTGTACTTTTGTATCAACTCAGAATTTCCAGACAGCTCTTCCTGAAGAAGAAGAGATAAACTGAAGTTGAGAGGAAAAGCCAGTGATTACCAGATAAAAAGAGGCAAGCTTTCTTCCCTGCCCAGGTCCCATCCAGTTAAGGAAGTCACCCCAAGTGTTCAAGTCCCCACTGGTCCCTCTACGCCTTCCATTCTCCACAACTTCGTACCTGGCTGAAAAGATGTCCCAGGATCATCTCTGGGATGGAAGAGGTAAGGCCTGTTAACTAAGTGGAAAGGGCAGAGAAGCAGTTGGTGGGGAGAAGAGATAGAAACCCAGGCAAAGAGATACAGCTTCTCTTTCCTGCCTCATCGTCTCTTCTTTGAAGTTCAGGTCCAAGGAGTTATGCAGTGGAGCCTACCTGGACCCACCTGAGGGATACCCTAGCTCTCAAACCCAGGACCCTCCAAACCTTGTGGGCTGCCCAGTCCATCCAGCCCTTGGCATTGGGATCAATGTTGATGAGAACAAGACCTTCAACTGTGTCCGGGTGGGTAAGCTGAGGGGCAGCAGAAGAAATGCAGTCAGAAAGAGGGTATGGCCTTGTCCTCTCTCCACTGCACCCTACCCACCTTGGGGCTCCCACAGGGCCTGTCTGCTCACCCTCATCTTCTCTTCTTCCAGTCCCCACCCCACTGAACACACACTAATGAGCAACATTCTCCTCCTCAGCTGGGATCCTCTTTTACCCCATCTGGAAATTCGTATTTCTTACAGCAAATCTCGACAGGATATAAGCTCCAGCTCCAACACCAACTCCAATTATTGAAGAAAAACTATAAAAGGGAAATATGTCTCATGAGCATTGGTACTTAAAACCCATCATAGCCCAAGCTCTTTGAGGTTCCCAGTCTCCTTCCCCAGGCCACAGGCACAAAGGACAGCAATGGACCTTCTTTACATAAATAAGATCTTAAAGTGCTAAAGGCAGGCACTGGGGGTCAGCTAGGATCCCTGCTGTCCAGCCCTGGCTTCCTCGTGGGGAGCTACTGCCTCAGTCTACCAACCAGATACTCCTCCCCCCCCCCACCCCACCCCACAGCTCTCTGTCCATTCACTTTCAGCTGCCAGATACTCCTTTAACTTGTTCTGCTTCTTGGTTCCTCCAGAGAAACAGAACTTTAAGAGCAGAACTTAATGCAAGATAGGAAAACAGACCCTACAGGAACAGAGAAACAGAGGCAAGGAAGTGAACTAGAGCTGCTGAGTGCCAGGAAAAGCCACGCATGGCGCAGGGCACGGGGCCCAGCAGACAGAGCCTTTCTCCACACACCAGAGCCTCCCGCAGCCTTCTCTTCCTCCTCCCACTCTCCGGGACACACAGAGCGCCCAGCTCGCCAGGTGTGTGTCTGGAGGAGAGGGAGTGGGCAGGAAAGAGACAAGTCCATCTGGTTCCCAGGGAGTAGGTCAATGCCACTTCTTCCTGTCTAGCACCTAGATCTGAGAAACCAGTCCTCAAGCCTGCTGCAGGGCCCCGTACACACGCTCCCTTTTCCTTCCCTCTCTTACAGCTGCTCCACTGATTCTAGTCAGTTTTCCAAATCCACCACCCTTTGCTTCACCACTCACGGTGGAACCATGGAGGAGAAAGAAAATATCAGGGAGGGGCCAGCCAAGGTAGCTCACACCTGTTAATCCTGACATTTGGGCTTTTTTTTTTTTTTTTTTTTTTGTGGTATGGGGGATTGAACTCAGGACCTTGTGCTTGCCAGGCAAGCACTTATTCCACTGAGCTGTCTCCCTGGCCCCTGTAATCCTGACATTTGGGAGGCTGAGGCAGAAAAATCACAAGTTTGAGGCTGACATGGGCTACATGGTGAGTTCTAGGTCAGCCTGAACTGTACAGCAAGACCCTATCCCAATAAAAAAAAATATCAAGGATAGAGACCAAAACTAGCCTAATAACCATGCTGGTGACAGGAGCTCTACAGAGCCCCTGTCCTGAAAAGAAAACTCTAGGTTGCAAAGGTCCCCAGGCTTCTCACTTTAAGTACTGCAAGACGCAAGGGATCATGTCTGCAAGCTGGTCCAGAGAGGGGTACTGGTATCTAGGAAGAGAGCAATGTCAAGATACCACACAGGGTTCACAGCCCTTGCACCTCCAGGTGCGCTCTGTGTTTTCTCCCAGAATCTTCTCTGCTTTTCCTTTCCTCCTCCCTGATCCCCTCTGCCCAGCATGTACCCTGGGCCTCCACATCTGGTGAAAGGTAAGGAGCTAATTCTTACCCCACAGGGAACACGGGAGCCCCTTCTTCCATTCCAGGGGCATCCACATGAACCCGCACGAAGTTCTGAATGATTTCCTGCATATCCCCAAACTGAAACAGCGGCTGGAAGCAAGATTTATCTAAAGAGAACCCACATCACCCGACAACAAAATCAGGTAAAAGTATCCCATGGCAGAACCCACCCTCTTGCCTTAATGCCAATCAAGTCCCTGGGCATCTAACCCTGTCCTGCCTGCCCATCTGTCCATGCCCTAGCCTGGGCTTTATCCTTCCCTGCCCATCCTCTTCCCAGAAAGGAAGTGGGGAAGGGAAAATGGAGGTCCTTACAGTTAAGGCCCACATCATGGTAGGTGAGTATCGCTGGGCGTTTGGGCTTGGGGGTGCCGTAGACGGTAAAGGTGACAGAGCCATAAGGTGTTTCCACAGAGTGAGTCTGTAAGAAGACAGGTCACCATCAGGGAAAAATTATGCCAAGGAGAAAAAGGCCAGAGAAAGGACCACACAGTCAGAGGGATGGGGGTGAGGCAAAGAAGAGACTTAAAAATAGGATCACAGCAAGAATTTTAAAACATGACAGTGGAAAACAAAAACATGACAGTGGAAGATGGGTAGAAAACAATAAAAGATTGGCTGATATCACAGAACTCTGGGGAAGGGTGGATGGAGAGGTGGGGAAAAGACAGACAATAAAGAACCGAGTAGGGACTTCTCCATACTGGGAGAGAGAAGAGCCCCCTCCCCCTCAGGGACCCTCTCCTCTATTACCTGTCCTTGGTCCAAGAGGATTCGAGCTGCTAACTCAGCCTCCTAAAGAGACACACAAAGTGACAGACACACACAACCACAAAGTCACAGATGGAAAGACCAACAAAGAAAGGAAGGTAGAGAAAGAACACAGACAAAAGCAGATTGACAAAAAGAGACATGAAAGGATAAAGGTTAGTGCAGTAACAAGACAAGGGTCTTGTATGGGACAAGAGGTGGTAGACATGGAGAAAGTGGGGGTGTGCATTAAAAGGAGCTGTGGGCTTGGGAAGCCAGGTGGCAAAGGGGATGCTCAGAGGTCTGGGATTTGGACAGGGAAGCCAGAAGGTCTCCCCTAACCTTGGCAGTCTCTGGTGTCTGTCCTGGCAACAGTGGCCTCTCCTCCGTGATCTGTACCTCCTGTAATTCTGCCATGGTGGCCTGGCAGGGTAGAGAAATGAGATGCCCAGTTGCCAGACACCCCTTCGAACCCCAGGTTTCCCCTCTCAGCACCCTACAGTGCAGGTACAGAGAGGTCTAGAAGTTGATCACACACACAGAGGGCTCTCCCTGCCCCTGCTCCCTTTGCAGGGAGAGGTAACAGGAGGATGGGTCTGGCAAGAGGAATGAGAACACCAGTTCTCCCCCAAGTCACCCACACCTCTGCACACCCTCTGCCCCTTACCCTGGACAGACATACAGTACCAGAGTGGAGTGGCAATGTGGCTCTGGTTTCCCAGGCTATATTTAGGGGATACCCCACACTCCCAATTAGGCAGAGAGTGAAACAGCTCTGTGACTGGGTACTCAAAGGAACCATGGGACAGGGTAGTGAGAGCTCACAATTGGCTGTGACCTTCAACTAAATCCCCAAGGTCGGCAGCTCAAAGTGAAAAGGGCTAAAAATGCCCAAAGCAATGCCCAACGTGGTAGAGGACACAACAGAAGAAATAAGTACCCAGCCCAGCCAACACTTGTCTTTTCCAAGACCCTAGATTCTCCCTCTCAACTGCAAGTAATTTTGCATACATTCAAGCTGCCTAAGGGCCCAGCGGGGCTGAATACCAGAGGAGACTTCCACAGGTGGAAGGCTGGGACGGGAAGGTGGGGCCACTTACTGGGCTCCGATTGGCTGGATGCAGAGGGGTTTGGGTCAGGGTTCCCACTCCTGCGACGCTGCAGAAAACACAGAAATGAGGTGAATGACACGGGGCACAGAACTGACACAGGAGACATGTCAATCATAGGTCTTTTAGGGACAGAAAGCCCCAGCAACCCTCCCCAGTCAGTAACCCTCCCCAATCTCTACCCCTAGTCCAGAGAGCAATCAATACCAGCTGGACGGGCCTGTGGGGCCCGCACAGAGCGGGGTGGGGAAAGGGGGTGACGAGAAGGAAGTGCCGATGTGGAAGGGGAGAGTGTGTCTGAAGCCCTGGATTTCAGCCCTGCCTCTGCCGCGAACAGCGTGACCTTGGCCCTGCCTGTTCGCTATTCAATTTCTTTTCTGAAAAGTAACAGGGAGGGGCGGCCGAGAGAACCCATGATTTCTGACAGCGCTCCACTGGAACGAGGACAGACAGCACGACTGCTCGCCTCTACCATTTCAAAACAAACTGGAACCTCGTGCCTCAGCTTCCTCCTCCAACCACTCGGCGCAGATCCTCAGAAGGGGGAGGGGGGCGGTCCCATAATTTTCCAGCCGCCCCGACGGCCGCGCCAGCTGGGAAAGGATGGCAGACCTTGGGGCTGCCTGGGCCCAGCACCCGGAACCTGTCCCTGCGAGCCCCAGCATCGCCCGCCCGGCCAAGGACTGACCCCGTCCGCGGCGGCCGCCGAGTCCCCTGACCGGGACGCAGTGTCGCGCCCAATCACGGCCGAACTCGCCCTGCGCTGGCCGAGCCTCCGCCTTTGTGCGTGGAGCCGGGCGCCCCCTCCCCGCCGCCCCTGCCGCCAGGCTCCGGGCCTGCGCCCCGCCCCCTACCTGCCGCGCGGCCGCCGACACCTCCACTCCGCTTTGACTGGGGCCCGCCCGGCTCCGGCTCCCCGCAGACCAGCCCCGGCCGGCTCAGCCCGCCCACGGCCCGCGGCTCCCGCAGGCCCGCCCCGGACCCCAGGAGCACGCCTCCCGCCCCGCCCGCCGGGGACTCGGGGGCCCTGTGGGAGGTGGGGTGCTTTTGGCTGCGCCCGCGCTCCCCGCCACACGCCCTAGAGGGAGGCCGGAGGTCGCGGGGAACCGCTGAACCCTGCTAGGGATCCCCGCGCCCCGCACGACACCGCTTCTCCCCATGACCTAGATCGGCCCTGGCACTCTGGCCCTTTCCTTAGTCCCCAGACCCAGTAGTGGGGATCGCAGAGGGGAGACGCCCAAGATACTGGCACCCGGCGATTCAACTCCGCCGGTCCGGAAACAGAATCTGAGGAGGGCGAAGGCGGGCCCCAAGAGGCTGGGGTCTCGCCAGGCAACCCCGAGTGGGCTTGGGGACGTCGAGGGCACAGGAATTCTGACTCCCAGGCGCCCCTGTCCGGGTACCTCCTCCTTGCCGCGTCCAGACGCCTGCTTTCCGCCTGCTTCCAGCGAAGTTGGATGGGGGGGAGGGGGACGCGGGGGGCCGCTATAAATAGAGGGCGACAAAAGGAAGGGGGGGATAGTCCACTGGGACTCCCGGGTCAGGCCCCCGTCGGGAGGGTGCAGGGGAGGGGTCCGGGAACCCCCAAAGGGCTGACTCTTGGGTAAACAGGCGCGGGGCGGGGCTAGCCGTGAGGGGGTGGGGTAGGGGCTGAGAAGAGGACGCTGTGTCCCTGGCTAGGACCCAAGAGACCCTATGGCTTCCACACTAACCCCTCCTAGCTCGGTCCGGCAAAAGAGGGCGAGACCGGCTCAGACTAGCTAGGTCGCCATGCTCAGGCGGTAGTGTCTCTCGTGGTGCCTAGGTATGTTTGCCAACCTAGACTGCCACACTGTTGCACCCCCGTGATGACTCCAGCCTGTGACCCTTCCGGGAATGGGATCTTAGATGTTACAGTTAAGGGAATTCAGAGTTGTCTCAAGCAAAAGAAAACCAGATCGAAATGAATTTCCTTTTACCTGCCCCACTTCTAATTACTCCCTCCTGGGATCATCCCCACCCCCTACCCCCTTCAGCTGGTTCCTGAGTTGCCATTTCGGGGGCTGGGCTCCAGGCCAGTTGGGAACAATGGCCAATGGAACTCGAGCTGCCAACTACAACACCAGCACAGATGACTCCCCAAAGACCCCCAAATTGCCCTCTCTTCTCCTGCCTGGGAACCACCCCACCACCACCACCCGCAACCCCCTCCCATTCCAGGAACATCAATGCCCCTTTCATCCCCACTTGGCAGTTCTGTCGGAAAGGAGGAGAGGCCAAAAGGGAGGAGGGGACCCAGAGCAGAACTGTGCATGTTCAAACCAAACCTTCAGCACCCCTAAATCTAGGGGAGTTTTTGTATTGCCCAGTGTGGAGTATCGACATCTCCCTCTGTCCCCTTCTGCTCCCTTCGTAACTATTGCCCGACAAACTGGCACAGAAGCTGGGCGCTTTGACTCCCAGCCTAGCCCTCTCACCTCTGGCTGTAGATTTAGCACTCAGGCCGAGGAAAAGCCTGCTGGAATTAGGATCGTGGCTACAGGTGCCTAGGACAGGAGACACCAGCGGCCCTAGAAGAATTTGGGGGAGAGAAAGAAGCTAGAGGGAACTTTCAGCTGCATGCTTCTTTGGTGTGTCTAAAGCAGTCTTACTTGGAGTGGGGGAGGGAAAGACCTGAAGGTTCCAGCATCTAAATTGGTCTCTGGGTCAGGATGACTCAGGGGGAACCTGATAAGGGGCCTTAGCGGGGGCTTGGGGCGGGCAGGAGGTGGGAAATTTCCACTGAGATCTCTTTGCTTGGGGGTCCCCTCAGCCTGCTGCAGACTGAAGTAAGGCTGGCTCTGTCTTAGCGTAGGATTCTTTCCCGGCAGGGCAGCTGTGCCCTTTCTCTGGGTCAGCTTTTCAAACTATACCTTTATCTAAACAGCCGTTGAAGCACCTGCTGTGTGTAATCTACTGTAGGGATGGCACGTGAGGAAGTGTGAAGGTTGACCACACCCTCTCTAGATGTTTATGACCCAGTAGTCAAGGGAAGATATAAACACAGAAAAAGTGAGGGGAAGTTACATAAATAGCAGTTGTTTAGAGAATTAGTCCTGAAGCCTAGGACATGGAAGAGATCCATTTCCACATAATGGTCTTCATATCCCCCCCACACAAAGAAAATAAATTCAGTGATTTCAAAGAATTTTCTACAGTAGCCTGATAATCACAATACCTATATATGTAGCAGCGCCTGTATATGCAAGGCATGTTATCTACTCAGTCCTGGGTGTGCCTACAATTGCAACAGTTGCTTGCAGTGCTTCAGGAGCCCCCACCCCAAATGCTGCAGCCCACAGTTGAGACATTATCTTGCTGTAATTCAGAGGAGGGAATGGCCTTTATTTCTGGGAGAAATACCTAGAAAAAAAAAGTAGTGCAACCATGGGAAATCTGAGTGGGAGATATATTCCAATCTACCAAATCCAGTGCAACCAGTGGCAAAAATAAAGACACAAAGCCTATTGGTAGTTATGGGGAGCCAGGGGGTCCTAAGTCCAGCCATGGTGGTGGTTATCCAGAACAAAAGCCTCCACCCAAGGCCTCCACCCAAGGTGTGATTCATTTGTGAAAAAAGGAGTGGCTTGAGGATGAGTGACTGTGAGCATGACAGGAAGTGGGTGAGTGCCATGAGCAGGACTAGGTAGGAGGCCTGCGTTCACGTCTTCAATATACAGAGGAGGGTACACAGAAAGAGCAATCCACATTATACAACTAAGATAGTATCTAATGTTTGGGGGTCAGTTGCTTTGGCCATGTGTAATCTTTCTTCCTTCTTTTTTTTTTAAAATTTTATTTATTTATTTGTTTGCTTGTTGTGTTTGTTTGTTTCTTTATTTTTATTTATTTTGTGGCTGGCTCAGCCTGCCCTGGTGGTGGGGGCTGGCGCAGCGTGTGGTGCCGGGAATCGAACCGCAGTCCCTGCAGTTGCCTGAGCTTTCCTAAGCAGGCGCTTTAGACCACTGAACCATCTCGC